>VZTG01005750.1:73357-238844 GCA_013397845.1 Melanocharis versteri | reverse complement strand
CGGGCGGGGAGCGCCGCTCCGGGCAGGCGCTGCCTCCTCGGCCCCGGCCCGGCCCGGCTCCGCTCCGCTCCGGCGGGAGCGCTGCTCAGGTGCGCGGAAGAAAGAGAAGCTGTGTCCAGGGGCAGAAGGGAACCCAACTCAGCAAGGCCCGACTGCTGCGGGCGGGTGGTGCACGCCCACTGGTGTCACCTCTTGGGGCGCCGCGGAGGTTGTTGCACTCCCTGGAGTCAGGTGCATGCACTTGGGCACCGGCTTTTTAGGAGGTGCCAGGCAAAGCTGGGTTCCCGTCAGACAAGGAGCACTGCTTCTGACGCAACGCAGCCCAGCTTGCGTATGTACACTTCTGAAAGGTGAACGTGCCTAGCAAGCAGGCATGAAATCTGAACACAAACTCTAAATTATTGGTGGCAAATACCACTGAAAGAGGAGATCCAGGCAGATGGAAGTGCAGGCATTCCACAGTTTGGAAACAGCAGCTTTTTTGCCCACTTGACCTTAACTTGTCATCCTTGCACTTGTGTGTTGTGGTACAGTCTGTCATTACATGACCACATAGAGGCAGCTTTTAATTACCTCTGGTCAAATAGCCTGAGTTGCAGAGAGCATCGCTGCCAGCCGGGTGATACATATACCCCACGTTCTGCAGATGCAACGACCTGCTCCTGGGACAAGCTTAGGTCCAGAGGGGAGATGCAGCTGCTTTCCTAGAGATCAGAGTCTGAGCTGATGAACTTTGCTGGCCTTGCTGCTGGCTTTTAGCATGGACTATTCATATGCTTTCACGCTTTGCCTCTGGGAAGGGGAACACACCGTGACACAAAGTCAGCCCAGGTCTTTAGCTCAGGTTTCTGACTTGGCTTGAAATGGGTTCCAGCTGTATGCTTGGGTGGGGAGGAAGGCACAGAGCCTGTCCCAATCTCAGCATCACTTCCCCACTCTTCCTGGGGGGCCTGAAGTTCAGGTGTGACCCAGTGGGAGCGAGCAGGGACGTGAGAGCTGTCGCAGGTCCAGGGGCAGTGCCCAGACAGTACTAAAACTATTTCTCACACCCAAGATGAGCCACTACTGAAATCACTGGGGTATTTGTACCCCATATTTTTGAGTTTCCTCTGCAGGAAGGGAGGCTTTTAGCTCTTGTAATGGAGCATGGACTGTACTCCTCTTCCTACCTGGGGAGTCATGATATGTTATTTATAAGCCACTGAAAGGTATTTTAATATTTCACTTGAGATTCATAAAGCAGGGGGGAACTGTTAGATTTTAATGCTTTAGAAAGAGCAGCAGCCACCCAGACTGGTGTGGGATCACAAGAAAAGGACCAAGAAACAGCAGTATAGCATTCAGCAGGCAGGGGCAGGAGATACCTCTGAGGAAATCAGCTCAGGCATTCGTTTGGCCTCTCTCTCAGGAACATGATAAGCCAGTGCATTGAGCCATAGGTAACAGGTAAAATGTGCAAGGGGCAGGATTTTAGATGGCACCTTACCACAGCCTCCCAATTGCACCTACTCTCTGATCAGCTCAGACAGGACAAGAGCTGTGCAGCTCTCTTCCTTCCCTTGAAAACAGCACCTTGGTTCTGGCAGTATATCCCTACTCAACCTCAGCAAAGCTACCAGAAGCCAGTGCTTCCTCTTCATTTACTTTTCCCAGTCTGTTATTACTACTTCACATTTACATAGACTCCATGGTCTCTCTTTTTATCCCATGCTTGGAAAGGTACAGCTTACCTTAGGGACCCTACTAGTCACGTGATAATTGTGTGACTTGAGTACAGGACACACAGCACCAAACCACACATGAATGAACTTGTTCAAAGGAAGAAGGTTCTGCCAAGTCTGTGCATCTCCACCATAGGGAGCATGTTTTCATTTTGGAGGTTTGCAGCATTACTGTCGTTCCCTCCACAAATCTAGGTGTTGCAGCTTGAGTGAGGGGCACCGGCACTTTCTACAGGGCGGGTGGAGATACCGTGTCACTTTCCTCTGGTCAGAACACAGCTCCTATCTTTGCAAGTGCTGGAGAGTCAGGTTGCCCCAGTCATGCACTTATTATGTGGTTTTCATCAGTAATATCGTGTGGTGCAAATCCAAATTCAGTAGCTTCTCAGCTGCTGCTGGGATTGCTCTTGGTATGTCTGTTCAATAGCAGATGTAGTGAGAGGGGAGCAGTCCCAAAGGTTAACCTCAGTCTCACCCAATGGGTCTTTGGAGTCTCTCATAGCAAAAGGAGAGGAAAAAATCTTCCATGGGGGATTTTGAATGTTGTCTCAGTTCTGAAGTGCCCCTCAGAGGGGGAAATCCCTCTGCACTGACGGGAGGCTTCTCTTGGCCCGAGTTAAACCTCAAGACCCAGAGTATTTAATTAGTGAACACATCAGCCTGGACCAACCAGCCGCATCACTAGATTTCAAGAAGCGCTTGCTGACCTCAGGGATTGAGACATGTCAGAAAGAATATGAGTCATGAACAGAGATAAATAGGTGAAACAATTCCTTGTGTATTTATTTATGGTAGGAAAAATGTTGTGTTGAACTGTACTGCTTTCTTGCATGAGTGTGAGCTGTATTCACTGTGTTAGTCGCTATAAATTTAGGCTGGGATGCTGCTGTGGATGGCATTGGCTTTCACCCATGTCAGTGAAAGGCGATGGTTTGCTTTCAAGACACATACAATGTGGGAGTGGAAGAGTGGGCTAACAGAGTAAAAGAAAGGTCCTGCTTGATCTCTCGCTGGTGCTTCTGGTGGTAGCAGGCACCTGGTCATGGCCCACAGTAACCTGTGCAGCTTCCCACCACCTTCCCGCTGTGCTCATTCCCTGGCTCACTTTGGCTGCTGGTAACCTGGCGGAGGTGTGACTTTACAGCAACGCCAGCTAGGGAATATTGCTGCCGGTGGAGACAGAGGGCAGAGCCATTGGCAGATAAGAAGGGATCTGGTTTCCTGCTGCAGCGAGCTGCAGGAAGCATAGAGGTGGGATTAGGCAATCTCACCCAGTTTGGCAGGGCTGCTCTGGCCTGCTGCAGTGCCTCTTGTTCTGCAGTGCCAGAAAGGGAGGAGAGGCTGATGAGTGCTGTAGGCTATTGTCATTTCCTCCTCTTTCCACAGCTGTCAGGAAGGTGCCTTTAGGCATCATATTAATGAAGTTGTGGCCTTTTGGCCATAATGTGGAATCTGTCATCGCTGATGTTAGCCCACCCTAAATATATCACTTATTTATTCTCAGAAAAGATGTCACAGAAAAAGCATTCCCAAACCTATACCCACTTAGGCTAGCAAAATTATCCTTTTTCAGAAAGTCCCTTCAGTATTCAGCTGCCATTCTGCACTTAGACTCAACAGCAACATTCCTTGATCACAATAAGGCCACAATAAGCGTAAAAGTCCATAATGCAGGAAAGTAGCAGTCAGGGCAGTTCCCTGTGAGTTTGCACCTGCTCATTTAGGACTCTCAGTCCTGCCAGTTTGTTTCAGCAGGTAAAAGTTAAAATCATTTTCAAAACGTGGGACTTTAAGATTTTACTGGGAAATACTTTTCCTGAAAATGGTCCGTAATTTTGACTGACTTAGTGAGGCAAAAGGCTGGTAATTCAAATTTTGATGGTATGTTCAGGACACAGAGATGACTTTCTCCTTCAATGAAAGCCACACTACTGATGTACTGAGACACACATCTTCTTACTTTCGGTTCCTGTTTCCCTAAAACTTTATTGGCACAAACAGCTATACAAATGTATGCAGCATGCAAGAGACCACAAATCTCTTCTACAAGTTGCTATATGAATATGACTAGATATTGGTGTTCTATAGGTAGGAGTATTCCCTGTTCATCCTTGTTTCTCTCACAATACTCACCAAATCATTGTTGTTGCCAGTTTGTCATCACTACTAACGCTGTGCAGTCTGAATTTTCTCTTGTTCTCTGGGCCAGGGCACCCTTTTTCCTCATTTTTTCCTTCTTCTTTGAGAAGAAGAATTTTACTGTCCTCAGTAGAGCTGTTTCCTAATCTTTCTCACACCTCCAGCTGAGGACGCGTACAGGCATTAGAATGGTGAGTGTTTCTCTGCATTAATCTCTCTCCTGTCCAACTGCATTTCCCCAGGCACTTGTGTGCTGTCACCAGCTTACAGTGATCCAGCCCACTACTGCACTTTCTGGTAGTTGTTAATATTTGTATTGCCATAAACCTTTTCACCCTTGAACTATAAGCCCACTGATTTAGTCATTGGTTTAAGTGGGGAAAATACAGGGCGTGCAGGATCCTTGTACCTGTAGCAAAAGGAATTACTGGACTCTGCATGGTGCTGCAAAACAGAATTAAATGCATTCAAACTAACTTCCTTTCTCCAAAGTCTCCTAATTATGGTTGTTATAGAGTTTACTTGTAATCAGAGTAGGGATGACATTTCAAACTGAAGAGTGATTATTAAATTGACACTTCCTTTAAAATGTGCCTGAAGTCAAGACTGACATGCTAATTGAATTTTATTAGCAAGAAATGTCTGTTTTAATAGGGAAACTTCCTAATCTCTCTATCAAGTTCATGTTAAGTGCATACCTACTCAATGTTTTCCATCATTACTACCTGGTATTCCTAGTCAGAAAAAAAGCCTTATTGGAGCATCCCCCTGAGCAGCAAATGCTGTAATTTCTTTTGATATCGATATTAGTTTCACATTCATATATCCCATTGACTGCTAGCACAGGGGCATGTCAAGGAAGAAAAAACCAAAGCCGTTTAAGCCTTTAAAAATAATAGTGGTTAAGAATGTGCAATAAATCCAAGACCAAATCAAAATTAAGGTGGGTTTTGCTGGCAAATTTCAGGGTCCCTTAAAACACATTAAACATTTCCAACAGCTCTAGTATGACAGGTATAAGTATCCCCACCATTATCCTGAGAATACTGATGCTCATTTTGTCATCTCAGAAGAAAAGAGTTGTGTAGAGGACAGTTAGGATACCTTCCCTAGACTCCATACTAGAACACAACACAGCAGAGTCGCTGTGCCACTGGAGCAGCATCCAGCTCCAAGCTGGACTTCAGGGAAACTAGATTCTACCATGTGGGCTGTGCCACTCCGTGTTGGGAAAGGGTGAGTGGGTGCTTCTTCAGAAGACAAAGCCCTCAAACTGAAGTCAGGCTCTGTTGTATATAGGAAAGTGCTGTTGAGGCAACATCACCAGCAACCTCAGCTGGAGTGCTGTGACACCTGACTCCAGCCTGTGCAGAGAACTGGTTCCTTCAGTCTCTACAGTCCCAAGTAGGAGCATGCACGATGACAAAAAGTTAACACAGGGGGTTATATCTTAATAAAACACAATAAAAGGAGAAGCAGACAATAATAAACTGTGTTTTTACAAAGAAATATATATATCCCTTCTAGGGAAACAGAAGGGAGAAAGATGTTTTACTTCCAGTATGAGCTCCATCTATCCTCTTTGTTGCTCTGACTTCTTAATTGCACTTGATTTGATAGCAGTGGGGGTTTAACCTACGTTGTGGGTATTTTCACTGTTCTCTTTAATTTCGCCTGCTGGCATCAGGCAGTTTGTGCACATCAAGCCAAGTCTGCTGTCTTGGTTCAGGACTCATATGACCTCAGCTGATATTTTGTCTGTATCAGGACAGTGGGAGTAGAGAAAGGAAGATTTATTGGGAACAGAATGTGAAAACCCCATCATCCAGAGATGAGCTTTTATCCAGTATTAACAACACACGTTTTTACACATTCCAAAATAATTTGGCACGTGCAGTTTGCATGCTGAACATGTCCTAACTCTCTGTCATACAGTCTAAATGTGAAAGTAATTTCAAGTTTCTGTGTTCTGGAGCCAATCCAGCTTGTGGTTCATGTCACCAAGTCAAGGGCAGTAAAATGTCACTTCCCCTTATGCTCATGATGAAGAGCTGAAGAAGGAGATACTCTGGGAAAGGCTAGATCAGGTCAATGCCTCCGCACTTTCTGTTGCTTGTCCCAGAGGCAAGGAACTTTAGTTTGTTTGGGTGGGTGGCTGCCTGGCCTGTACCTTTCTGTGTTGTGGCATGACCTTAACTCACTCGGCCCTGGGTGAGGGGAGGCTCAGCCCTCATCACAGGTTTCCCAGCAGCGCCTCATGCCAGCCATTCCCCCAGGGGTTTAGCCAAGCTCTTGCCTTGGGCTCGCTGAGGTGGATTCCAGCAGAGGGAGAGCCAGAGTGAGTCCGGTTTCACCAAACTGATGAGTTTCCAAACTCATGAGGGAGAGTGCATTAGGGTATTGCAAGCTCTGGCCTACAGTGTACCGGCCATATTCCAGCTCAATGTGTCAGAAGTTGAATTTATTGGAAAACCCGTGCTCCAGGAGTCCAAAATAGCAAAAAAGGGAGCAAATTAGGATTGAATACCACTGGGGTAAGTAAATGCAAAAGCTCATGCTGCTGTGCACGTACTCTTTCCAGCTGTATGATTTCCATTATGAATAAATTTTCTCTGCCAGGAGTAACTCTTTGATTTTGAAAGAAATCAAAATAACAAAAGATATATAATTACTTTGTAGGTGGGCTAATTCCTTCTTCCATTTCTTTGTCCACGACAGAGGAAAGAGGAGCAGTTTTATGCTCGGTGGCTTGGCGGTACTTCCAGCCCTCTACCAGCAGAAGGGAAAGGCACCCTAAACATTAATATTTTAAATCTTACCATAAAGCAGCAAAGCCTGGTTCATATGCTGGAGCAGGCTGAATAGTTCCTCCGTGTAGCAATACTGCTGCTGGAAGTACAGTCAGTAGCCCAGATTTTAAGGAGAATCTTCATCTGATGTAAATCATTTTTAGTTGGAGACCACTTGTGGTCTCATCATGGCCAGTCAAATTAGCTTCCTGTTTTGTTTTACAACAAGCAGTACTCTAAGTGCTCTGAAAATGCACCATAATAGGAAAAGTCTGACGAAGTAAGTGATTACTATTTCAAAGGAAGGCAAAGTTTATAGAACCGTAATTAGTCATCTGCTCTTAAAACAGAAAAATATGGTGGAGAAAAGATATCTTTGGGGTTTTAAAAAGAGATACAGAAATATGTTAAATGATGGAACGTCATTAAAGTCTGCATTTATTTTAAGGATAAACAGAGCTATTATACAGTTGCCCACCTTTATATCTACTCTTTCTGTTTTCTGCCTAATGGGCTTTCTTCCTTGTGTACAGAAAAAAACCCCAGCCCTATCCTCTTTATAGTTGAGTTGCAATATGCCGAAAATTATTACTTCAGATTTTGTACATTAAGTCTGTCTGCTGGCAAGAGGAAAACCCTCTCATATTATCTAATTATGGCTTCAAGCAGCACTAATGAAGAAGTTGCGCAGGCTGGGGCCTGTTCTCTCTTCTCTGGAGGCGTCAACAGAGAGTCTGTGGTTGTGGTCACACAGAAGTGGGGAGGGAGGCTGGGGCTGCCGGGCACAGCAGCCTGCAGAGGGAAGGTTAGCTCTCAAGAGCACAAGCGTGGAGTCAGGTCCACAGCCCCAGTGTAGGAATGCAGCCTCGGATCGCGAGGCTGAGACCCCCCACCAATGCCTTCTTCCCCTGGCGCCCTGGCTGTGCCAGCACAATGGCAGCACGTGTCTGCAAGGGTATTCCTGGCAGTGGGCTGCAAGCCAGCGTGAGAAGCAGCCGTCCAGCTTTGGGGAAGTTGTGTCTGGTGGATGGAGAGACCCAGGTGTATATTCCCTGGAATCAAAGGAGCTATCGATGTAAAATAAGGCAACCTCGGTGGAGACTCATGCTAGACGAGCCAGGCTGTGTACTCAGAGCAAGGACTGAGGCATGGCAATGGAGATCAGGGAACTTGCTAGTTTAATATCAACCGCCATTTAAACCCACTGCTAAAGTCGAACATGAAAGTCACATCTGAGTTCCCTGCTGCCGTTGCTTACCTGTTACAGATTCCAAAGCTAACTAGTTTAGCATTAGCTGTGCTGACTTTGTAAACACAGTTGAAACCATAGCACAGGCGTACATGTAGTCATGTAGAGTAGTGCAGAGAATAGTATAGATACCAAAGAGAATCAGAAGAAACTCCACTGATAGCTGGCCTACATGAAGAAAAAAGAGACTCAAACTTAGATATGAGTTAATTGGGATTTTCTTCTACATCTCATTAACCTCTTGGATGAAGAATCCAGCAAAGCAGTGATTTATTTACCATAGATGCACTCAAAGGATACTGCATAACTTAGTGTTCTGGCACTGTGAAACTTATTTGCAGTAATGAATTTTTTAAATTCTTTGGAGAAAAGTGAGTGCATATTCCCTTCCCCCACGAAATTAAGAAAAAAAAAAAAAAAGAAATTGCAGAGTAACATTCAAAGGCTCATTAAAAGCAACCAGGGAAAATAGATTACGGAGACTTCAAAGACTCACAATACTGGTTAAGAATCAGCTCTCTTTTTCAAAGAAAATGTTATTAGCTAATCCTTGAAATTTGGGTTTTGGCAGATGACACAGTATTTCCTGCAGGTGCAGAAACTAGACAGCATTAAAAGAGTTTTGGTAGTGCACAAAAAACTTCTCAATTAGACTTACGGTTCCCTCTGCTCAAGTCAGCTTGGGTGCACTCCCTGATTCCCTCATGCATGTACTGAAATGTAGCAGCTTTTCAGGAGGCTCTAACTACATTAAGCTATATATCTTCTTTATTGAGAAAGCAATTCCATTAAGATTATGTTTTTTGGGTTTTCTTTTGTAGGAAATATAATGCCTTAATTATTGCTATTATCAGTAATATTGGAGGGAGTAACAGAAAAGCCATCGCAATGAATGATGGAAATAATATCTACATAACAAGTACACAAATGAAACACTATGTACATGCAAACAAACATCATTCCACTCCACATTCCTGCTTACATCAGTATGGACATGCTTTGGCATATTTTCTCTTTTAAGATCTTCTTTACAAGGTCCCGTGTGTGTTTTTGTCTGCTCTACCCATGGCTAATCCCAACTCCTCCATGAGTTTGAAGTCCCTGCTTATCAAAAGAGACAAGTCCAGCCAGATCTGCCTAAAGTCCTTTGTTAAGCTGTGATCCTTCGGCTTTGATTTGAAGCTTGACTGTCTCACAGTGACAATTTTCCCACTGAGACTTTCACCTAAAATTTGGCCAAGAAGATGCCCAAAGCTATGTCTTACTGTTTCCATGGCAACGAATTGCTTGAAGTCAAATAACTGAGCTTAAGATGCCCTTAGTAGGTAGCAACCTGAAAAGGAGCACTGGAATGAATAAGCAATGATGGAGTAGTGGCAAAATTTGCAAACTTATTCCCATTTTCCAGAAATCTAAAGAGGCTTTTTGCAGGTATTAATTTTCAGATATAATCTGAACAGCATTGCTTATAAATTCAATTAATACTTTGAGGTGAAATTTAAACTACAACAAAACTGAAGTTCACGACTTGTAGAAAAGAGATGATGGGAGCTCATTAATTCTATCATTAATGGTAGAGACCCATGTCTGCGTATACTCAGAGATAAAAATATCAGAGGGATACAGTAAAGCTCAACACTACTGAGTGCTTTGCACATGTCTTGTTGAAAGTATTTTGAAGTGTTTTGAGATCTTGGATATGTTATACAGGCACTTGCATTTGCTTGTAAGAGACAGCTACTCCTATTACTCACAAGTTCATTCTCTGACATATATTTTGTCCCCATACACAGTATCAGGTATACAGTGCTGACAACTAGTATCAGAAAACTTGACACAGTTACAATTGTTTGAGCCATGTGTGTATGCACCACAAAACGGACACAAGATATCACATTGAAAAGTTAAGCTAGTTCAAAAATGATTGTCTGATTTGATTCAGCACCTACAGCAACTACATATTTTCCAATACATATTTTTAATTAGAGGTCTCGGAACAGTCTGGGAGAGCTGGGACAGGAAGTATAATATGACTGATGATACCAAATGGGATTAATACAGCATTATTAAACAGGCATCACAAACATTATACAGGAATATGTCCAACCCTTCTCCCACCCCCAAAAAACCCAAATGCAGGCCCAAAACCCACCTAGATCCATGTTTAGATTATTGCACAAGTGTTCCAATTTTCAAAAGCATCTCTTGTTGGCCCTTATTTCTCTCGTTTTATTGACATTTGCACAGATGTGTCAAAACGCCTGCTGAAAAGTTTAATCCAATATAAGACTATTCAGAGAACAAGAGGGCTCAGGAGATTTAAATTTTTTGTTAGAAAAGAGGTTTAAAACAACTTGGGTGCTATAGAATATTTATTGCTCAAAGAAAAATAACCTAGAAGTTAGCAAGTGAAATAAATGTTTTTTTAAAATAAAAAAGCTATGTCGTGAGTGCAGGGCATCTACCTTAAAAGTTGTTAAGGTTCTGACTTCTTTTGCACAGATTTATTTTCCAGCAGATGACAGTAAATTTTAGGTGTACTGCAGGATCTCTCTCCCACCCCAAAACAGACTCTTCCCTGTGGGCAGAGGCCGTTGAGGGCAGGTAGGGTAAGGAGTAGGAAGAGAGGTTGCAGAAAAAGCACATTTTGGGGGATACTCTGGCCGTAACATGAGTCTCCTAACTGTAATTATAAGGAAAGGATCTAGAACCCTTGTATTTGGTCTTTACTTAGTGTCATGGTACAATGAGTTGTTTGTGTTGCTAAGACCAGAATTATGCTCTAAAATTGTCCTTGTCTGCCCCTGGTTTATAGAGGCACTGTCTCCCTTGTTTGGACATCTCAGTGATAAACTCAGTATCAATAGTCAGGGGGAATGAATCTGGGTCCCAATATCTCCCTTTTAGAGGAGGATATGCTCACAATTTATCTCAACATTTTCTGTATTAGATTAGTGATACCAGGGTTTCCAGTAAATTTTCTGGGGTCTCTTGCTCTTCACATCTAGAAGGCAGAGAAACAATGACCTGTGGATGATTTTGAGTGAGGATGAGCTATGAGAGGGGAAACATCAAAAAAGGGGAGTGGCCACAGTAAATCATAAAAGTCACAGTGGTTATAAAGTACTTTGGTGTCTGTACCCAGTCTAAGTAGGTAGGAACTTTAGTAGTAGGATAACCAGTTTAGAGGAGGTGGCACTGAATCATGTTGTGTGACTTTTGCTGCATGGAATGTTTTTTGAAGGCGGTGTAACATCCAGTCATCACCCATTATGTTCAACCAGAGAACACTTCCCAGTTCATTCACTAGAATGACAGTAAGAGCTACATCAAGACCTTTGTCCTGGCTCATTGTAATTGTCCTGGCTATTTATTTTATGTGGATTTCTCCAAGGCTGCCATAGTGCCTGCTATCAATTTTAGTTTCCAAATGATATGTGTTTATTGCTACTTTAATAAGAATATTTGTTTAGTTAACAATATTTACTATTTTACACATATCTTGACAGCAGCCATGGCTGTACAGGCAAATAAAAATGTTCTGAGTATCTGAATAAGAACTGAGAACACTCCCTCTGGTTCCTTACAGTACAGCCCATGCTACCCACACTAGACTCCCTTCTGTGCAGAGGCAATGATGTTGCAGTGAGGCTGTTGACTGGAGAATGTGTCAGGATGCTGTTCAAATGAGTGATCTGGCACCCAGAATAATTAGGATTATGCTACTTTTGGAATTGCATGTAATCCCCTCTTCAAAAAAAGAGCTTTGATAATCAAGAGGAAGGAGAAGCATGAGGAAAAAAGTATATTTTTTCTACCTTGTTTCTACAACTTTACCTGCATTTGTTACTGTTTTAACATTTGTCACAATACTTAAAATCTTACCACAGGCAAAATGTCTCAACAATATTGTTTTCACTTCAAAACTAGACACAGAATTCCAGTCCTGCAAGTCTGCCTTGACAAGCATACAACACTGAGCATTGTAAAGTAAAATCAAATAGAAATGGCAATTCAGAAAAATCCATGTGCAGAATACATTAAAAATTCACTGCAACATCACTGATCAAGTATAAGGTCTTAGGTTACATGAAATTAGTTACTAAAGCACAAATTGTTCTTGAGAGCTACTTATCTTGCTCTCCATAATTAATTTAATACCTTAGATGAGGAGAACAAAGGTTAAGGCTTGCTCTCCAGTGGGGGTCACTGTTGAAGAACAGCCTCTAATTTTTCTTCTACAGAAGTTCAAACGTATCCTAAAAATGCTAGACAAAATCTGTACAGCTCATGCAAATGTATTGGAATTTGATTGGGGTAGTTCATATCAACTGTCAAAGTGAATCCTATGTAAAGGCAAAGTGTGTGGACTGTAGAAAGTAAATTATAAGGTAATTATCAGGTAATTAACACTATATGCATAGCAGAGAAGTGAAACTAAAGATGGCAGGGTGGGTATATGTGTCTGACCTCAGTCGAGACTTGGCCAGAATGCTGTGCTTTTGTACCTGCTGACTGACCAGCTCATTGACTCTGTTTTGGTAGCTTTAGTGTAGGTCTGTATCCTCATAAGTAGCACCTGAGTTCTGAATTTCACCCCTTTAACAATATTTACTAGCCTTCACTGTTGGTGTTTCCTACTGAACTTGCTATAGTGCTTCCATTTTAGACCAAGAACTCCCATAAAATGTGTAATACCCCTTTAGAGCAGCATCAGTGTTATGTGGTATGTTGTTTCTCGACAGCATGATATTTCTACCTGGTTGTATTCAGATTAAAAGCTGTTATTACTCTTTGCTTTCAGAGGGCAGCAACAGCAGGCCTCAGACCACAGGAGACAGATAGAGTTGCAGGCAGGCCTTACGTACTCTTAGAGGCATGGTTTTAATAGAATAGAATAACCACATGATCTAAGTCAGATCTTTTGCTCCTGTAAGTCGGAGTGATGCCACCAGTTCTGTCTCACTTGTAGTGGTTAACATGCAGCTCAGAAACTTCCAGTCTGTAAAAAGGGGAGCAGGCAGCTCACCGAGTGTCAGGAACGAAGGGAGGAGATATTCTAGTACTAGTTCCAAACATAAAGATGTTAATCCCTGCCTGAAGGGATTATAAACTTCAGCTTTTTACAGTTCAAGGAGCAGCCCCTACCAATATTAATTGTCCCAAAAAACTCTTCACTGGGAGTAGGTTAAAAGGTCTGTTTCAGGGAGTACATGCTCAGTGCTTCAAATAGTCCTACCGAAGTTGAACGGAGTTGGAGACATCTGAAATGCAGGCATGACATTTCCTACTTACTACAAACATTTTGTGTATTCTTTAACCGTTAGTGTTTGTCAGGGTCAGCAACTCCATGGTACACAAGGGAAACCAGAGAGCAGGAGAAATACAGTTCATTGGTTCCTGAGCTGGGACTGAGCTCTGCCTTCCTCACCATGCTGGTTCTGACGTGTCCACACATGCAGCATGCCTCCATCTGGTACCTGAAGATGAGACTCTTACCCACAAGCACAAAAGAAATCAGGATTTCAGGAAAACACTGAGAGATCTTTAAGAAATGTCATTACTCAGAAATTAACACTATGAAGAATCAGAATTAAACTGTTATTTTTAGAAACAGAATCTCTGTTTAAGAGGAAAATTGCTGGCAAAGATAATTCAAAAAGTATGTTCATGTAGCTCTAAGCCTCATTCTTTGTTTAATGCTTGCAATGTCAGCGTCTTTGCAACTGCAAAATACCAGTTCTCTCACTTCCGTGCATACCCATGTCCTTTCATGTCCTTGAACCTTCTTTCTCCATTGCATCTGAGACACTGAAGTGTGTAAGCCAATGTGGCTAGCCTGTGGTTAACACTTGCTACAAAAGGGAAGATTATTTGTAGCATGAAGTATTTAATCGAGAGAACTTGGCTGTGGTGTAAGGAGATGTATAGGGCAAAGACAAAAGAAAATGCTTCTTCTCAGCTGAACAGATGTAAACCTGTGACTTCGTGATGTGCTTCTGTTGCACTCTATTATAAAATGAAAGTTGAACATTTAGTTCTGCTCCAATTTTAGCATCATTTCCACAGATAACACAGAGCACTTCACAGACTTTTCGAGAACATTTTCTCCCCATAATGTTTATGGAAAAAGAAATTTGTCATGCTACCTTGCAAAAGGCGGTTGCTTTGTTGACCAGATGCCAAAATGAAATTCAGACATGGATGGCCAGAAATAAGATTTACTTTAATCCTACTAATCCTGAGCTGTTGATTGGTACAAGGCACCATTATAGCTGGGTAAGCTTCCCAGGCTTATTGTCTGATTCTCTTTGGAGTCATGAGATCACTTTAGATTCTCAATCTTTCCCTTGTAAAGGGCAATGTTCCCATCTCATGTTCCATTTTCTGCTATAAACAATAACGAGCAAAAGAAATCATGTACTTTTGTCAGGAAATGCAGAAAACTCAGGGCAGGTGTTGTATTGAGCTTGGTGACATGCTTTACCAGGGAGAGTGGAATGAGATGTTGGCTGTCCTTGAGGAGATTAGCAGCCTGTCCAGGTAATTACAGGGCCTGCTTGAACTGAGTTCAGTGAAGCCCCAAGACATCTTCAGAAGCTGAAACTGTACTTACAGAATCACAGAATCATTTAGGTTGGAAAACACCTGTAAAATCATCAATTCCAACTGTTATCCCAACACTGCCAAGCCCACCATTAAGCCACGTTTCCTAGTGCCACCTCTACATGTCTTCTAAATAGCTGTAGGTGTGGTAACTCCACCACTTCTCTGGGGAGTCCATTATAATGCTTGACAACCCTTTTAGTGAGGAATTTTTTCCCAATACCCAACCTAAACCTTCCCTGGTACAACTTGAGGCCATTTCTTCTTGGCCAACACTCACAGGTCCTTTTCCACTGGGCACATTTCAGACATTCTTCCCCAAGCCTGTAGAGTCACATGAGGTTGTTGTGACCCGAGTGCAGGACCCGGCACTTCACCTGGTTGAACCTCATACAATTGGTCTCAGCCCATCGATCCAGCCTGTCCAGATCCCTCTGCAGAACCTTCCTACCCTCCAGCAGATCAACACACATGACCAACTTGGTGTCATCTGCAAACTGACTGAGGGTGCCCTTGACCCCTGTCATCAGTAAGGATATTAAACAGGACTAGCCCCAGTACTGAGCCCTGGAGGACACCACTAGTGCCTGTCCACCAGCTGGATTCCATTCACCATAACTTGGTGGACCCAGCCATTCAGCCACTTTTTAACCTTTTCCAAACCAAGAGCAGCCAGTTTCTCCAGCAGAATGCTGTGGGAAATGGTGTCAATGTTGTCAGGTAGACAATATCCAGAGCCTTTCCCTCATGCACTAAGCAGATCACCCTGCCATAGGGGGAGGCTGGTCAAGCAGGACCTGCCTTTCCTGAGCGCGTGTTGGCTGGGCCCCAGTCCCCTGGTTGTCCTGTGTGTGCTGCCTGATGGCCCTGAAGGTGATCTGCTCCATGACCTTCCCTGCACTGATGTCAGATTGACAGGCCTGTAGTTCCCTGGATCCTCCTTCTGGCCCTTCTGGTAGATGGGCCACCTTCTGTCAGGAAGGTTTAGCTTTTTTTTGCTAGTGGGAAGAAGGGGAGAAACAGAACTACCAAACCATTTTCAGCTGGATTTGAGGACCACTGGAGATCTGGTGGGATCCTATTGATGTTTCTCTTCCATCCGGAAGTAGCCAATAGACTTTCACGAGTTTGTGAATTACAAGGTGGAAAGCCACTCTAGACATGAAGCACTGACCCAGTCCCATTAGCAGCTACACCCAAACCCTGAATGCTCACACTACCTGGCTGAAGAACGAATAAGGCCTTTAGAGTAAGGTTGTCTCTTGACAAAAATCTGCTTCGTTTATTTTTTTAAATGTACTGATTGCGTTATGTCTTCCAACTTGACAGAGCTGCCTCACAGTCCAGAACACCACATTTGGTGTGCTTTATACCTCACTGGAATATTATCTGTAAATCTGCTGTCTGCATTCAAGATCCTCTGGAAAAATTCCTGCCCTTGAAGCTTATCTAGTTGTAGGGTAGTTAGAAGGACACAGATTCCAGTACATCTGATGTACCTTATGTTGCAATATTATCAAGGTAACACCATCACATCAACAACGCAATTGGAGTTGAAATAAAAAGATACATATTCAGTTTTAGGCTTAACTTTATCTAAGGACTTGTAGATAAAACTTGAAAGAACAGTGGATAAGTAATAAAAAGCTTCTGAGTCATACTTTCACCTAGAAAGAAAAGGTGAAAGTTTTAGAGATGAGAAGAGCTGAGTTACGTTGATTTTTCCTTTAAGGTGTCTTTGGGGATCTATACCTTGGAACAGTTTTTGAAACTGTGACTGTCTTTTTTAATGTGTTCATGGTACCCCTGCAATGGAGCCTGCTCTGTTTCTGAGGCTTATAGATGCTATGGCAATGCAGACAATAGCTGGTAGTAAGCAGCATCACTTCCCACGCACAGTATCTGTATAAGGCAGATGATTGAGAACACCTCTTATGATCTCTTTTAGCAGTGGATGCAATTATTTTGTTAACATTTCCCCATAGTCCCACAAAGAATCTGAGCAACGTGGAAATATAAACTGGATAATAAATATACATTGTTGATTCATCTCAGCCCTAAGAAGTTATTCATCATTTGTACTAGACATCTTCAAACACACTGAAGGGGAGTCTCCTATTCTGCCAGAGCACACGGCATTCTTGAGACCATGAAGCCCTTCCAAATGTAATAAAACTGTCCATGCCACTGTTGTTAGGGTAGAAGTTAAGAACTGCATAACTGAGGTCAGTCGCTGTAGTGGTGAGATGTGTCACACTGATCAACATCTCTAGTTACTGGTCTGCAGCCTTCCCAACTCTTGTCACTTTCCTGAGGAACTTCTAAGGATGATTGGTTTATAGAAGTACTATCTACAAATAATATCATGAATGTATGATTTGCAAAACTAGCAGCTCAGGGAGTGAAAAACGGCTGGCTGTCCTCTCCCAAATCTTGCCTCCCAGAGGTAGGATGTGGGAAAAAACCACCTTTGGAAAGTGCTATCTGCCAGAAATGTCAAATGGAAGGAAATATGTGAGAAGCAGCAGATCCAAGCTACCCTAGGGTTTGGGATGCAGCAGGAGGTAGAAATGCTTGCATCTGTGAGAAGCTGCTTGAGGGGAACAAAAGAAAGTGGCATCCTGTCCAATATATCTTATCTCCCCCAAATGTGGTGCATAGGCCTGACTTGTAGGCCTGACTCTGTGCTGCTGAAGTCAGTGGAAATCTCTGCATTGGCAATTGCATAGTTGAGTCCAGCGGTAGGAACTGGACAGTGTTGACAAGAGCCTTTTAGCTGCTGTCATTAATACAGCAACAACGATTTTCACTGTTAAGGGACTGCCTTATACTGGAGGAGAATCTCTGAACACCCTTTTGCAAGAGTATTGTGCTTGCAAGGAATTATTACAGTGAGGTCAGAGGATTACTCCAGTAAGTTGACTGAACTTCTCCTAAAACTTCTGTCCCAGCAATTTTAGTGGTGATCTCATTCTCCAGTTGGACAATGGGCATTTCTCCATCTGTTCCCTTCAAGAAATGGGCAGCTCAGAGAGGCCTGTGACTGTCCTAGCTTCTTGATTTCTGATTATATACAGCTTATAGTTCTGACAGTTCACATAAATAGTCTTATTTAATGCAGACCTGATGATCTCTTAATGCTTTTCTAGGCTAAGGTTTCAAAAGAGTTTTCTCTTTAATTTAGTTTATGGCAGCACTGTATTTCACAGCTGGTTTTAATGTATTTTTGGAGACTATATGGTATCAGTACTTGAGTTACAAGGTATGTATATCAGATGGAGACATAGCCACCATTCCCTGGCAAACTGTTAGATCAAATGAGCTGAATCTCCTCTACTTTATTGCCTAATTAATTCTTGAATGATTGCTGAATTGCTGGAGTGGGAAACCTTCCAACTTTGGTCACACTCTGTATTGGGTTATGTCAGAAAGGATTGGAAAGTGAGGGTTTTCTTTAATCTGGGTTCACAGAGGGAAACTTCTAGGTAGGTGGGCAGGGATTGCTTTTGCCTGCTTTTACAGTTGAATAGCAAGAGGAAGCAGCTCTTCAGCCAAGGGTCAAAATCTCCAGGGAGGAGCAGATCCTACTGGGGAACAGGACCATGAAAGTGCTCACACTTCTCAGTTGCCAGCTTGCTGATAAACAGGATGGGCTTGGTTTTCTGCAGAAAAGCCTTCCTTGGATGACTAAATCTTTTGTGAGTTTTGCAGGCATGACCAGTAGTGGGACAGCAGATTCGTTAGAGAGTTAAGTTATGGGCTGCTGAAGATGGAGTCACAGCACAGAAAATTTTTTCTGAGAACTGACCCTGAGGAATTAAAGAAATGATGACTTAGGAAGAACATTGTTCCTGGCAGGGTGATGTTAGACACAGGATTGTCAGTGAAAAACTTTTTATTTTTCTGAAGCAGCAGTTTCTTGTATCGGCGACTTTATCCTGGTTCTGAGCAGAGGAAGACTCTTTGGTATCTGGTGACATGACAGGCTTACACTCCCTCCAAAAAAATACAAAATATTTATTCTACAGCCGTGGGCTTTGGGAGCACTTGACACACTTACTGCCTCAGGTACAGGAGGGACAAGTCCTTAGCTACTTTGGGTGTCTCTGCACAGAGCTGCCTGGTGTCTGCTAGCTGCACCTTGGACATCCCAGCAGGAAAAAAAGTGAGACCATATGCAAAACCCAGTACCCTACCACTCACCCATCCCACTGTTGCCTCCAACAGTGACAGTAATTAGAAATACGAGTCAGAAAAAGCACACAAACCTACTCACTTTCCTTTCATACTTCCAGCATCCACAGTTCATGTATTTAGGATGCTGGAGGGTACTTCCCAGTTTCCTGCCTTTAACATTTGTATATATAACTGCTGTCGATGAATTTGCCCAGTTTGTCTAAAGCAACAGGGCGGAAATGTAGTTGGCAAGGATACTGGTTTATAAGGTATTGTGGGTGTTGTGGCTATGCTTATTCCTGGAATGAAGAATGCAGCTGAAACCTTATGAATGAATCTCACTGCTTCCACTTACTGTGTAAGCTCAGGCCAGATCTCACTGTGGGCATAACAGAGGTCAGTGACACACTGCATTTGTTTTAATGAATGGGATAAAATGGCCAAAGGCTAATAGAAAATTCAAGTTACGAAACTTAGTGGCTGTTTTACATTTGGATGGCAGGCAATCAGCTTTGAACTGCTACCTTGGCTGGGCATTAGGGAGCTCTTCTTTTCCAGCAGTCTAAAGTTCCTAGACAGGAGTCAGCTGGAGGTGTGGGAGCTCAGCACTGCAGTGAACACCAGCAGTGGATCCAAGGCAAACTCCTGTAACAGTACTCAGGCAGACTTTGTTTTTCTAAATGTTTGTTGTTTGTTTTTTCCCCCATATGATCTCTTTCCAAGTATCACCACCCTTTTCCCTGGCACTTGGCTTATGTTCTCATAGACTCATAGAATCACAGAATACCCTGAGTTGGAAGGGACCCACAAGGATTACTGAGTTCAGTTCCAGACCCAGAACTTCTTCTATGCTGTGCAGTAGTCTGAGGATTTGATGGTGACCTCCTCAGACGTAATGTGGAGTTTCTCGGCAATTGAAGCATTCCATCTGGAAGACTGGTGCTTAGATGGTGTGCAAGCAATGCCTTCCCTCCAGTGCCTTGGCTCACATCTGCAGTAGTTCCCTGGGAGCAATTTTCCCTGAAAAGCTGTCTCTGATGGGCTACAAGAGCAAGCAAACTTTTGCAACTAATAAAACTTCTGCAACAAGACCCACTGCTTTTTTGGAGCAAAAGCCTTCATAAAAAAAACACAGACTGTAACAACACATGCTAGCTGAGTTAGACCCCAAACAAGTAAGTGAAAAAGATAATGCAGAACAGCACCACCTCATGCTGTCTATCACTACTGCAACAACAAACACCTCCTTTACATTTTCATTGCTCTTATCACTATCAGATTTCCATGGACCGGGAAAAGCCATTGAGAAAAACAAGCCTGTTTCTAAATAAATGTCTGTTGGCCACATACGGGTTTATAGCTTCACTGGTCACATTACCCAGGGATCACGAATCAAAAGAATGTTTAAAACGCTCCTATTTAAACTGTATGAAACTTATACAAAACCAGACCTGTTCCAAAAGTCCCTCTGCCATTCAGGGGTAGTTATAGAGGGGGAAGACTATCTCGGTGATATGCTTCTGTTTTGGTCTCTCCAAGGGTTGAAGGGAGAAGGAGACTGAGCTCTCAGTGGGACAGGGAGCACACAGGAAGGTAGGTGCTCTCCAAAGTATTTTTGCCTGCAAGAGTGTTGTCTGTAGTAGCTGATGGTAAAAGTATAAACAGAAATGTGCTTGTTCTTTCACTGCCATAGCAAGAGAACCGCATTTTGCACTGGATCTAACACTGGAGACACCCATTTCCCTGCAATGTTTAATGTGTAAAATGAAAGGGGTTGACTTGTTCTTGTTGAAATACTGACTCATCAAAATTTGCAAAGGACTAACTCTTCTTGCATTTTTAGTGCACTTTTGAAGTCTTTGCACAGAACTAATGCAGGCAAGGACAACATTAAATTCACTCTACAAAATCACCTGTTCCTTTTCTTACCACATATGTAGGAAAGTCTTAGGGAAATCACCATGCCTCTTCAAAAAGAAATTAACTGAACATAAGAATATTCAGATGAATAACGTAAATCATATTACTTCACAGAACTGCTTTTCAGACTGATTTAATTTGTCCGTATTTCCAGAACACTCAATACCTTCTCTTTTTTTTTTTCACTGCAAGCTAATATTTACACTATCAACTTAGTTGTGGATGATTTATCCTTAGAGCAAATCAGAACCAGTGTCCCGAAGGTGAGGAAGAGGTGGCCAGAGATGGTGGCCGAGAGCTGCAAAATGAGGCAGTGCTAATGCACCCACTTGGGTGCAAGGCACCCTGCTCTGCTGCGGTTTCCCCACACTGTCTGCAGAAAAGCTGGATGGAGAGGGGCAGGCATGTTGTGTCGTGGCAGAATAAGGAGGCAGACGCTGCTGACCTTGCTGAAGACCCATGCCTGTGGCTCCTGCGAGAAACCCAAGACACCCCTCATGCTGCACAGCTATGGGCACTGGCACAGCTGGTCTCATGCCAGCATCGCCGGTGGAGGTGCCCAGGATTTCTCGCCCGCCCCGTAAGCCCAGTCAGCTGTGGTTTGTGTTGTGATAAGCCTCCTTGGACAGAACCACATGAGAGTCCTGTAAGTGAGCTGGCCCACAAGGAATGCTTTCATTCTGGGAGCATTTATTTGTTTTGGCTGCTCTCTCGTATGCCTGAGACACTATAGCATTCATCAATAGATACAGATCAGTGTTTGTATGCTCAGCACCTTTCTTGCATCTGAATTTTTTCCAAATCAACAAAGTTACACAGATCTGGCTGATACGTCTGAAGCCTACAAACTTCCTTTTTTCTGCTCCAGCCTGTAATAGCTGGCTGCTGGTGATTAGTCTGCTAATTAGCAAGGGTGGACCAAAAAGAAAAGAGAAAAAAAAGAGCTTTTAATTCAAAGACATATCCCCCAGGCACATAATTGAGGGATCACCATCTCCTAAGAGAAGCTGTTTGCCCTGCAATACATGTATTTATATTTCACATTGCGTGCCATATCCTGCACTTGCTTTCGGAAGAGTTAAATACAGCAGAAAATTATACTTAATATTTTAATAACCTTTAACTGTGAACCCCTAGCCTCACTGCCCTGTAAAGGAAGAGACCCAGGAAAAAAACACACTTATTGGGGTAACTTTAATTAGCTATGCAACTTGCTCAAAATTATTGCAGACTTTCAGCACTTTCATGAAGATGGGCTTGGTTCCTCAGGCTTGTTCATACAAAACAACCTGGAGGTATAGAGCTCCACCAGATGCAAACCCAACAGCATCTTTCCTACCAGACACAACGCTACAGTTTCACCACAGCCTCCCTTGCAGAGTCATTGTGGATCTCAGATGTGAGAGCTTTGTTTTGTTTGCAGCTACATTTCCCACATTAATGAGCAGCCTCAAGAATTAAAATTCAAGTGAGAGGACCATCATATACTATGAAAAAGCTTCACATCCCTTAATTCTCTGCTGAGAAGAACCCCAGATTAGACATGTAAGGTCCTCCCCTTCCTGCATGTTCTAGCTAGCAGAAAATCCAGCCAGAGCTTCCTGGCCCCATGGAGACCATGTGAACACAGGGGTAGAAGGCACAGAAGCAGCAGCCACCAGCCCTGGAGGACAGGTTTGGACCCCCAGTAGGAAGGAGTTTCTTTTTCCACAGTCCTGGAGACTCTCAGAAGGACCATCCTGTGCTGCTTCCTGGGCAAGGAAGTACAACAGCTCTCTATGCCAACTTCTCCTTAAGATCTCTGCAGCTGGAAGAAGATAAATTTGCTTTCCAAAAAGCAAATACTCACTTCTCACTCTGGTAAGAGGTAAAATACAAGGTGTGATGAACAGGAAGCAGAAGCTGTGAGTAGCAAAGGCAGTGAGCCCTCCTCTGGTGTCACAAGCAAAATCTTGCAAGACTGACAGGTGTTTCAGGACCTTACACATCCTTTACACATTGTCTCTTCAGGCTCTGCAGATGGCCACGCTGACATCTCTGAAGTCAGAGCACCACATCCACAAGGCTGCAGACAGCCCACCCTGCACTGAGCACAGGACTGGTTGTTGGCTCAGCCCTCCCATTAGCATGGCTGTTTTGTGCCATTGCAAGGCCTGAGGATCCTCACAGGGAGGTTACTAGGCATGAGAAGGAAAAAAAAAATTTAAAATTCACAGCAACATAACATGCAGCTTCTGTAGCTCCATGTGTCTGAGAGCTGATGGCTCTCTGAAGGCACATGCACAGTGCCCATCTCTAGCTCCAGGTGCTCTCCCTGCTTAAGACAGAAAAGATGCAAATACGGTTCCCATTAGCAGGGTACTCCTGGAGGACCACACAAGCACATTCCTCTCCATCCCCTCAAGTAAAACGAGGCCTCCAGCCTTTCACTGTGTCAGCACAAAGAGTAATTCACATGCATATGAATGCATTTGGCTAATCATAGTGTAGGGATAATTCTCTGTATATAATTACATGCAGTACGAGGCAGTTAACACTGCAGGGATGTTAAGGTCTACTTACATATACGAAGGGGGATGGAAGGTTGTTATGCAATGGGCAAACAGGCAGTTTCAGGCCTACTGGTATATTGTGCATAGACATTGAGCCAAAATCTATATGTAACTCAGTGCAGTCCTGATTAAAACCAAAAATAGCTGTTGCTGGTGAGGTTCAATTTAAATTCTATCCCCTTATCTTTGTCAAAAACTTATGTCTTTGCATGAGGATCTCCATCATACTGATAGCTGAAGCTGCCTGGCTTGCTGCATTATTATTAAGCCTGGTCCTGTGCACTTCTCACTTTCAGAAGTTCTGAGCAGCTCTATATCTCATAGACAGCAAGGGATTAGCAAGTACTTAGTATCCCCGAATATCATGACAGCTTTGTCTGGGGTTGAGGCTGTTCTGAAATCTGTGAGTGAAAGAGAAATATGTAGCCTTTTGAGTAGGAAAAAACTAATACAAACCTGAAAGCAGAATGTCCTTTTCTCTATTTTTTAAAATATCAAGTACAATTCAAAACTGGAGAATAATTAGAAAAGAAAAGTAAAACAACATCCTTGAATTAGGTGTCAAGAAGGTGGAGAAAGCAATTTACACCACTGGGGATATAAGAGGCAGAAAAACTCAGAAATATGAGCAACTCAAGAGCAAGAGAGATCCAAGCAGTCGCGAGATATGAGGCTATTTTCCAAAGCTCAAGAGTCAGGGTAAAAAATGATGAGGTTTTAAAAGAATAGAAACTTCTATTCCAGTTTCTAAGCATGGAGAAGATACACCAATCTGCTTTTGTCCAAAGCTATTTTTTGCTCTGCTGTCACCAGAACTCGAAGCTTAATTCATACAAGCCAAGTTTGAAATCATTGAACAATTAGCCAGCTTTCTAAGAAACACCAAAGATTAATAGACTCGTGAGAAAGTCTTATGAACTGGCAAAGCTGAATTAGGAACCCCTGGTGTCAGAGCAAACCCAAACAGAGACAACAAGAACTGCTGACTGAAGCCAGGGAAAATCTCCCTATAAATCCTGTGTGAGCCAGTGATTCGCTGCGTGACCTTTGGCAAATCGTTTGGTCTTGGTTTGTTCCTCTGTCTACTCAGCTGGAAAACTGGGTTAAAAAAAAAAATGCGGGAGCCGACTGACAACCAGATGCTGAGCATGAGCTAAGTCTTTCCAGGTAAATAAATTATTTAAAAATAATTACGATAACAAAATGTTAAGTATATCTCATGTTTTACTCTATGTATTTACTACTGGACCCAAGCCCATTTCCCCCAGAGGATGTACATGGCCACAGTTGAGAGGAGGGATCTGGTGCCAAATCAAAAGGGAGAACCATCAATCCTTGCAGGGTGTATTGGACTGCCAAAGACAACACTGTGATAACAGCAAATCCCACCCAGATTTCCAACCCAACTCACGGCTGAGGCCAAGGCCAAGGGCAAATGGTTTTCTTCTATGCAGAAAAGGACAAGGAAGCTACTGGGAGCCCCAAGAAAGCCCTTGAGTTTGTCTCTGTGGGGCTGGGGAAATCCCACAGGTGCAAGGTCTCCAGTTGGGTTGGTTTGGATCCTGGGAAGTGTTCCTGTAGTTTCTGCCAAAAGACAGGCTACTTTCCTTAAATCCCACCCCCCCACTTCAAAATAAGTCAGGCTCCATAACCTTTCAGAGATACACTGCAGAAGCCATTTGCTAGAGCTAGTTTTGTGGAGAGGCTGGAGACATATTACAGAAGCAAGGGGGAAAAGGCTGTTGGATTGGGGTTTGGGGTTAGGTTTGTGGTTTGTTTTGTTTGGGCTTTTTTTTTTTTTACCCCCGCTTTGATTTATTGCCAAAGTTCACTTACTAGCATTTATTTACTGCTGTTGGCAGGCTGAGTGTTCACGCTGCCTAACAGATTTATCTGTTAGACTGCTGGGTGGTCACCACTCTTGTGTTGTAAGATTAATTGTAAAGACTCCTAGGGCAACTGGTACTGGGAAGTTTAGGCCACTTAAGTAAAATAATAACGCATTTTTCTCCGTGGCTCCATCCATCTGCAGCAGGGAAGTCAGGAACTGTAGCAGACCAATGGTGCAACTCCTCAAGCCTGGGGAGGGGCGGTGGCTATCTCAGCACAGAGAAGGCTTGTGTACCTTATCAGCTTGTTCTCCAGTCCCAGCAAGGCAGCACAGCACTGAAAACACTGAAACTTGCCTTGCTGCTCCCTTTGTTCCTACGGGAATGCCACAGCTATGGGCTGTAAATTTTTCACTCTCATGGATTTCCAGACCTACTGGCTTGATTTAGCCACTGGTGAACATGGAGTAAGTTGCTGGCTTATGAGTCCTCAAAAGGATCAAATTATCTTTTGACACCTAAATGCTATTGATTTCTCTTAGTTTGATTTGGAGGTCAGCACAAAAATCCCTTTTGGGACCTGTGCTTAAAGTCAATGATCAATGAGAAAAATATAGTTAACTCTAATTGCTGTGGTCTGAACTGAGCTTTTCTTATTGTCCTGCCACTGTGGTGAGTTCAGGAAATGTTCACAGAAAGCGCTGAGTTGGCACTAATCCATCACATGTCTCCATGTGGGTATCAGAGGTCAGGGGTTTGGCCTGGGAGGGAAATTGCTGGCTTCCACCCCTTAGGGCCAGACAGTGATCACCAACAGCAATGATGTGGAAGCACAAGACTTTCAATGCTGATGACTTCTCTCATTTGAGCCATGAACAACACCTGCTAAGCCAACAGGAACTATTTTCATAGAGGGAACTGGCTTCAATACTTTGTATGACCCTTACAGCCACAGATGCACCCGGGAGCTATTAGGGATGCCATGTGTGCTCACACGCGTGCTGCCAGAGGTGTTTCACCAGTGAGGAGGGGTTAATGGGAGTCCCATTCCCTGGCAGCACCAGGAATTATTGTGTTTACAGTTCTTAGAGTGAGGGGACAACTCTGCTGTAGAGAATATTTTTAGACTGATACTTTTTATGGGTTTGCACTGAGTAAAAGTGAACTTACTTGCCAATTCAAATATCAGTTGTAATAAAGCTTAAAGGACTTTGCCAGTTTGGGAACATAGGGTGCCACTTCTCTGGGGTGTAGAGAATGCTGTCTGGGATTTTTTTTTTTCTTTTTATGCTTCAGTGACCATTTTTTTTGCATTAGCATTAGCTTCTCATTTCCTTACAACTGAGTGGGCAATAACAAGACCTTAGACACACAGGGACTGCTGCTAAACTCACAGGCACACACAGCAAGCAGAAGCTTCACAGTAGATAGACCAGACTTCAGGCAGCAAATAACCCCCTTCTGGCTTTCTGATGTTCCAGCTACAGTATGAAAAGGTCAAGTGCCAGCTAAAAGCTGCAGAAATGTCCCCTTTCCCTTTTTGTTCCAGGTCCGACCCTGTGTTACACAGTGCTTGCACAGCAGCCCATCAAGGAGGGAGAGCGGTTGGCTTGCACCCAGTGGCACCTAAATCAGCCAGTGCTTGGACAGCACAGGCTCCCCGGGAGCTGTGAGCTCTGATGTGTGACTGAGAGGAAAGAGTTTCCCACCCTTAATCAAGCTGGTGGAAGGTTATTAGCAAATGCCTGGGCCTGTTTGCTCCTGTGTTGAATAAGCAGTCCAGCACTGGTCTTTCCTATTAGTTGTCCATAATTTTCCTTTCCAGAGACTTCTCCAGGTTGCTTTGCTCCTGCTCCCCTATATTAGCCATATCTCTGCAAATTTGCCTCTGTTCTGCAGTGGTTTCATCACAGAGCCCTCTCGAAGGAGAAGAGACCTTCCCCACTGGTTTCTCCTTCCACCATGAAGGCACACTTGCCACCTTTGAGCAGGTTTGGCAGGCTAACCCTTCTCCTCTGCAGCTGCCAAGCCAAGACCAGGGTGATAACATGAAGGTTATCGTGCATGCACACACCTTTTTATTTTCAAATACCTAAAACCTTTACTAGGTTTCCAGGAAATCATCCATCCAAGGCACAACATGGGCAGGAGGTGGGAAGGAAGCAAGGAACTGAAATAAATTTTTTTAAACCAGCTCTAGACCTCTACTTTTATCAGGCTGGAGCAGTCCTGGATTACAAGAGCGTTTGGAGGTACCTGAGAAAGAAAGTGAGGCGACACCTTCAGAGGGCAGGCAAAGCCCCTCAGCAGATACGTGTACACGGTGGCTTTTGACTTGTTGGTCCATGAAAGGATCTGCATTGTCCATTCCAGGGTCTCTGGAAGCAAATCTTTCCTCTCACTCTGACAAACTAATCCTGCAAATGTTCTGCTGTGGGACAAGATTACAAGTATTGCTTCTTAAAGTTTGGAAAGACTTGCTAAGCCCTATGAAAACTCAGGGTTGAACTAGGTGACCTTTAAAGGTGCCTTCCAAACAAACTATTCTGTGATTCTATGAAAACCTTGAGAGCCCACCCCCAGTTATGATATGTTAATTAATGGCCATAAACCAGCTCACTCCAGGCTGTCAGAGAAGTATGTCCAAGAGCATCCTGGGGCAGCCTCTTCTTTACCACACTACCATGATCACCTTATACTCTTCTTTCCCATAGGTGTCTCAGTCAAGAAAATGGGCTGACAAGGGGCACGTTGTTCTCTCTGATGATCCATCCCATGCAATCAGACCCATAAGTCCCCTTCTCCTTTGGCAAGTTTGGCCATAAGTGTTCAGATGACTGTACCAGTCAGGGGCAGAGTGAATAATCAATCATAGAAATGGAAAAAAGCTTACAGAATGCACTAGACTTTAATTTCTTCCTCTCTTAATTATGAAATGACATTATTTGATATATTCTTTCATGGTTGTATCTTCCATCCATTTTAGTGGAAGTTTTGAATGAATGAGAGTTGCAGTAGCTAATTCGTGATAACTATTGACTATATTACAACATTAGTGCCAGAAAAGATGACACTTTAATGGCAAAGTTACCAGTTCTCAACAGAAAATGAAGTCTTTTTTCTGAAGTGCATTTGCAAATTCAATGCATGGTTAAATTTCACTCTCGGCCTTTGAGCACAGTGGTTAGTCATAAAAGCCGACCAGAAGGTAGGAAATAGACAACACAGCTCTGCAACAGCTCAACTCCATTTTCCTTCTCTTCTTTTTTTTCAGTAAAAGGGATTGATATTTTTCACAAGCAGAAAGCTGCTATTGCCATTTTTTTAACAGAAAGGCCTTCTTGCCTCTCTCAGCAAAACTGGAGCATTCTTGTCTGTAAAAATATCACATCTTCACCTGGGGCAAATTCATGGAAATTTACAAAGATTTACAGCAAGAAGCAAAGTTTTAATTTTCATGAATATGCCCCAGGTGAAAATGTGACATTTTTACAGAGAGGAATGTACCATTCTCCTCAGCAAAAGAGTATTTTCCTAAAGAAATAGCAGTTCAATTTTAAAAGCTGCCTTTCATTACATTTTTTAGATCTACAAAGGGAAAGTTTAATGCAGCTGTAAACTCCTCTCCTTTCCCATTTCGCCACAAACTGGATCTTCTCAGTTAGAGAGACAGTATTATTTTTATTGTCATTATATTTAGGATTCTTAATCATGGATCAAGACGCCGTCATGCCAGGCACTGTGTAAAGAGAGAACATAAGGCTGGTCTTGCATCAAAGAGCCGAGCCCCCATGGCAAGAGGCAGCAGCATGGGGGAGCGTGTGGAAACGAGACAGCGGATTATCGGCAGAAGAGGTTTAGAAGTTGATGTACCGCAACCACTTTGCCTCGTGCTGGGAGAACGGAGTCACCACCTATCAAATCACAAAAACCTTTGAATTTGAGCTGAGGATTAGGGACAGACTTTGAAGGATCTTGCTCGTCTGCAGCAGCCAGAAAAAGATGAGGCGCAACGCCGTTAATGCAAAATTCTCCATTTGTCCTGCTGTCACCCAGATAACAAATTGCTTATATAGGAAGACAGGACTGATATAAAACACCAGAACAGAGCACCAAAAAGCAGAGAAGGATTTCGGGGTAACTGTGGCATGAGAAACCAACAATGTTCTGCTACTGCAGAAACTGAAGGTGTTGTACTGGGGTACAGCATCAGGAACCCTACTTATAAAACTGTCATACCTCTTGTCAATTTAGTGCTGCCAAGGCCCTGCCTAGGGTATTTCATTCAGTTCTAAGCACATCTTAATTTTTTTTTAAGAGGACGAAAACAAACTATGTCCCAAGTACAGTTCTTCAATGTAGCAAAATCAATTAGAGATCTAGAAAATAAAATTTATGAAGTAAGACTGAAGGAAATTATGTTGTTTAGTCTAGAAAAGACAAGACTGAAGGGAGATAATAAGAGTCTTCAAATGCATCCAAGTTGTCTGCAAATATGGGGGAATAATTCTGATGAGAGGATGGGAAATAATGGACCTTGATAGATGCAAAAGAGATTCAGGATGAATGTGAAAAAAATTCTAACAGTAAGGATGATTAAGCACTAGATAGATTGGCTGGGAAAACTGTTACATCTCCATCATTTTTTGTTTGTTTTTGAATAAGAGCTTAGGCAAACATCTGTTGTGAACAGCTTAGGTACAAGCTGATCCTGCTGTTGGGCAGAGAAGGGATCAGATCTGTGGTAAGCCATCAAGGTGCTCTGAACCACACCAACTGCCCAGCTGGAACTTCATTTGCCTGAGGGGCACAAAAACCCCCAGCCAGACTGAGTGGAGACACGTGTGAGAAACTCTGAAATGTGCTGGGCAGGCCATCTCACAATCCTTTCAAAAGTAGTCGGAAAATTTATGGCATGTAGAGTGTAATATTTCCTGTGACATGTATTATAGCTAGGGGCCTTCAGTGTGTATGTGTGCTTGAGTACTTTGAAGTTTTATACAGCTTTTTGAGAAGGTGATGGACACTGGCCCTCTGGAAGCCAAAGAAAAAGCTCTCAGAGTTTTTAAAAGCTTGCTCCTCAGTCACTCATGTCCTCCGCTAATTCAAGGGCACCTCTGCTCCACAGTCTTTTCCAGACCAGTTTGGGCAAGACTTAATCAGCATTCATAAAAAGACGTGATTGCTCTTAGAGAGTGTAGAGAAATGGGAAGCAGGAAACGTGGTTACGTTGATGAGAAGTACAACCAGTGAGGCTTGAGTACAGCACTGAATCAAACCACAAAAGTGCACAAAAAAGGGATTCTGGAGACATGCAGAAAAGCCAGGAACTTGTGCTCTCCCAAAATTTGTTCTGTGGTTTGGAGATTTGGGTCAGACCACACAGATCAGAGGGAGTTGCAGTGACAAGGGTGGGAAGCAGAGAGACCCGCACTACAGCAAATGAAACCCTAGAAGCAATTTATAGGAAGTGCCTCAGTCTTACCCACCCACAATCCCTTTCAAGTGGAGCAGGAGGGAGAGACTATGGCTGCCACAGCATCCTGCTGCTTCCGCGGTGGTAGGTGCTGCTGCATAGCTTTGAAACAGGCATGTCGGGTTCTGAAGGCATGAGCATATGAAAAAGATTACACAGACACTCTGCAGCTTTATTCTGTGATATGTAGCTTGTCCTGAAAATGGGGAAGAAGCTGTTCCACTGTTCCTGGGGTAGGAGCAAACACGTGAACAAGTGCCACGGTGAAAGACGTGTAGTGAGATATAGTCATTAAACTTTCTGACACCTCTTCTGCTCCTTACGGTATGGTGGAGTATTTAGGAGTACTTAGCTCTGGAGTGTTTGCTTGTTTTTCTTTGAGCATTACGACTTGATACATGAAGACTTTGCTCCTTGGAAAGACAAACACCTTATGATCTTCTCAGAGAAGGGATGGTCAAGAGACAGGTTGTTGCACAGAAACCACTTTGGTTCTTGCCCTTCCGTCCTGCTGCTATCTGCAGCTGCAGCTTGCTGTGTAGTCAGTTAAAAGCAAGTTTATTGGCATCACAATTCTGCAGGAACACCTACTCACCCATCCTGGCATCACAGATGCATGTGTGCCTTCACACCTCTCCTGCTAACACCATGGGATTTACCCAAGAGCAGCCATGGAAAGTGAAAACAATGATCTCCCATTGCCTCCATGAGGAAATAAAACATCTGGAGAACATGCCTTCCGTAGCTCAGCCCCCCATCTGCAGTTCAACTCCTTAACAAGTGTTTCTGCCCAAAGAAAGAAACCATAAGGGTGAGTGATACAGACAAAAAACCATAGTAATAAAAAAATTCCTAACCCATCTCAGACCTGTCCCACATCGGGAAGATGCTGCACATGGAAGCTTTCCCTGAAGGTGCTGTCTTTCTGCCTAGCACTAGTGCAGCTCTGGTGACAATCAGGACAACCAGGGAAATATGAATATTGACACCATTAGGAGAGTTTCAGCAAGTGCACCCACACAGTGATCAAGTTTCCAGCAAACAAGGCAAGGGAGGTGTGCTGCATGTGAAGCTGCACTGTGGGTGCTGTCAAGTGTATTAGAAGCAGGTGGAAGATTTACGTCTGCCTACATAGACTGAGTTTTCTTCCAAAATTTGCAGGGAAAATGTAGCTCTCTAATGCTGAGGAAAATTAATAATTTCTACAAGATGTGTGCTTTGTGGTTGAGTTCCCTCCTTCCACATAAAGAACAATTGGGTTTTTTCCTTTTAAAGAAAATAATCTCTTTTTCCTCTCTTTTTTTTTTTTTCGGAGGGGAGTGGTAGGGTGGTGCAAACTGGAAGTGACCAGGAGGGTGCTTGTCCAGGGGAAAGGAGAGGTCCCCATAGGAAATTTTTTTCCTGCTTCTCAACTTTGTGAAATGCCTGAAAGACCTGGGTAGATGTACCAAAGGTACACATATGCACATGGCAGAGGGGGGTGAGTGGAAAGAAAGCAACAGATAACAAATTACTTTTAAGGCAGATTTTGACAGGAAAACACTCTGGAAGTCAGGTCGCCTATGGAGACTGATTCATTTCAGCTTGAAGCACAAATGTGGTTGCTAGCCTAATCCCCACAAAGCCACAGAGAACTTCCACTAAAGAGTTCATTAGACTTTGACAAACTATATGCACTGAGCTGTGTGTGCTTGCTGGGCTTTCCTGAGACAGTGGAAAGTGTTTAATACACTGGCAAACATCTTAGAAGGAAAGGTATATTTTCTCATATATTTCCACGTAAAACCTTTTTGAAATATTTATTCAATGTAACTCCGAAGCTGCCATGTAGCTCCCAGGAACAGCTCTGACCTTGGTAACGGATGGGAAATCAAGCAGCTCAGCTCTGAAAACAGTCTTCCCAAGCTGCTCTCAAGTTTGGTGTTGCAGTTTTAAGCAGGAACTTCCCAGTTCAGTGCCCATGTGGAGGGAAAAAAAAGGAAAAAAGAAAAGGATGTTTCTATTCACCAGCTCAGCCCTCACAAAGTACTATTGTGTTTCCTTCCCAGGGAAGTGCCTAGGGAATTAAGACATTATTTCCTTAAGGACTACCTGCTTCAGTTGCTTCCAATGATCGATTTTCATGTCTCTTTTAGGCAGTCTAATTCACTTTATGCAGTCAATGGTAAAAAATAGCAATCAAATTAGATCATATTATCAGCATAAGATAAAATAGTAGTGGTTTTATTTTTTTGAGCATTTTTATCTCAATAGCACAATTTGGAGCAAATCCAAACACTCAGAAATTCTGTAGATTTGCTTTTAAGGGCCCAGCAGGGGGTTTTCACAGAAAACGCTCCAGTATATGAAAGAATTTTTGAATAGCCAAGCCCATTTACTACAAGATTTAATGTGGGTTTTTTGCAGTGTGATTTGGTGAAGTCTATGTTTCTGGTTGCTACTTCCTATCATTATGCTTTCATTTTAAAATGCAGGAAAATTTTACTTTTTAAAAGAAGTTATTACACTAAATAGCAAAACGAGCAAGCCCTTAATAGGATTATTACTCTAGCTGTAACGTCTTGAAGTTTGTGGGAAGAGAAACATCTTTTGTTAGAGCTACTGACAGGCCCTGGAAAAACAGACAAGTCATTTTTTCACCCCTGAAGCTGCTCTAGTCAAAGCCCAATTCTGTTTGTCCTCAGAGAGAATGATAAACTCTTACTTTGATGGAAAATTTATTATCCCAAGCACAGCCATGAACTCCTGTGCACTTCCATTAGTGAGCTGTGCTCTTAAAAGCTAATGAATCTTCCATTTTTAGGCTCAGCAAGCTTGTTTAAGTTGATGACATATCCTCAGCCACTGACATGTTAACGCCACCACGGTGATGAGGTTGAGCACCACGGTGATGAGGAGGAAGAGCTTCTGCAGCGATTGAGCACCAGGCAAAAGCCATATTGGCCCACATGGACAGGGGCCATGCTCCCCTTTGGTTTCCCACAGCTTCCCAGCATGCCATGAGGGTTGGATCCAACCCAGAGACATGGACATCTCAGAAACCCAGTCCAACTCATGCCATAAAACCAGATGTTCAGGGGATGGAGACGTCATGACAATGCCCCACTGAAGAAAAGGCTTTGTGATCTCTGCCCAGCACAACCACAGATGCCCGACTCCCATCCATGGGGTGGTTCAGTCCCCACAAGGCACGACAGGATTCACAGCTTGGATGTGTAGGAAAGGGTCCTTCACGAGCCCTGCTGCCCTCAGGAGCACACTGCTTTCCTCTGCTTATCCCATGGGACTCTGCTTAGGAGTGAGTCCATTACAAACTGCTATCTGCAATGTAAAACACTTCTCAAATCTGGTGTTCACACCACCATCCAAGCACCAAGGCCCTTTAAATTGGCCCTGCCACTGCACCCCTGCAGGAGAGCACAGTTTTCACGTGCTTTTTGGCTGGAAACCAGTGGTTCATCACTCTGTTGTTGAGATGTGTAGGGATGGAGTAGTCTCCCTCACTGACAATCGGAATTAATGCCTTTTGATAATCCCCAGACATTGCAGAAAGGTGGCAAGAGCCATCACAGGCTTGCCTCAGTCTCTAGAATAATTTCTCTTCAGCTGTCACCAGGAAGGGCCTGGAAAGATATAATCTGTCATTCAAAACCTTTTTTTTACTCTGAAAAATTTAGATGAGTATTAGTGTTTTCAGCTATCAAAACAAAATCCATCTAACCAATAGCTTACCTTTAACTCATTAGCCACAAACATAAAAAAAAAAATTAGCTAATTGTTTCTTTTGCCTTCATGAAGCTCTAGCTGTGTGTTTTTCCCTCTCTTTGCACACAGCTGAGAAGGAGCTGGGCTACCCACTCACTTTCATGGCTGAGAAAATTGCCAAAGCCGTAACTTACCTGCAGAAGTTTGTAAGAAAAAAAAATTGCCCTCAACTTCCTCCCTTGTTGCTGTGCAAAGAGCATCCTTCAGAAGCCATCCAGCATTCGTGACCTGGTCTGCAGCCCCTCAAACATTGTGCTGACAATGCATGGGTGTTTTGAGTCAAGAGGGAAAGGAAGAGGTTTTACCCAACTCTCCCAGCCAGGGAGCTGTTGGCTTCCTCCTACTGCTTACTGGCATGGGCTTGTTTTGCATCTTGTGAGAGTTTAGGATGCAGCTGAGGAGTTTTCAGCAACATTTTCTGGCGTATTGATGGCCCAAGAGCAGCGCAGCTGCCAAGGTCAATCGCCAGCTCTGCCATGCCAAGGACCAGCTTGGCCATTTGTCAGGATAATATGCAAAGCAATTAATTTGCATATAAATTACTTAGGATTTTAATCAGAGATTAATAAAGAAAAGTTATGGTAATTATCTATACACATATACCTATATTATCACAGCAATAGCTCTTCACACAACACAGTGGCCAGCATCACTTGCTCATGGGGCTTCAGAGAAATATGGCTGGAAAAGAAAACCCCACTGCTCTGCTGGGTCAGGCTTCTCCACACATGGCTCTAGCTGCAGCAGTGACTGGACCCCCACTAGAGCATGGGTTCCTCCTTTCCCCGGGGCACAGGGAGCTCTGCAGCTGGGCCTCTCTGCCATGTCCCTGGCAGACAGGAAGCCACTGCTGCCTGCAAGCAGGGCTCGGGCCTGAATCCTCTTCTCCTTCTCCTCTTCCTCCTCATTCTCCTCACCAGGAGCTACCCTGCTTCAGCACAGCTCCAGCAGGCTTGGGCTGCCATCCAGACTCCCTGAATTGCCACACTTGGACCCTGCAACGTAAGGCAACCTCGCTAAAAAGCCACCCATCAAGAAAAAACCCCAATGCATCAGTCTTACTGGCGGAGGATCACCTGCCTCCACCGTGCCTGTGACAGCCCACTAGGCAGGGTGAAAGAGGGGAAAACAGCTCTCCCCCACAAACACTTCGCACCGAAATAACGCAAAAACTCAGGGAGATTTATACTTCTCTATATTAGCCTTAAATCCCGGATTTGTCTGTTGGTTGGTCCTGTTGGTCCCTCTTACACACTCTGGGGCTTTTGTCTTCATGCATGCATATGCTGCAGTTCAGTTAAAAAAAATGGAGGTTGGATTTCAAGTTCTCACAATAATCTCAACCATTTAGCTTTATAAATGATTAGCTGCTATAGTTAGTCATATAAAAATAGAGGATTTAAAGTCAATACTGCCTAGAAACTGCTGTTGCATGCAAGAGAAAGGAAAAGAGATCTCTGTCCTTAAGGAAACGCAGGACCAAAACTATTCCCTGAGCACAGAGCTGGTCTGTTCAGCACAGCCACATCAGTAGCCCAGCAGAGTGAGGTCAAAGATAATCTGTAATACAAAAAAGTAGCAGCTCACTTGTCCCTATTTAAGGATTCACATCTGTAGACATTGCTAAACAAAAAACTTCTCTAGCACGGAGGTACTGGAACACATCACCAACATGAAGGACTTGGGTGTTTTTCCAAGTGATCTGGGCTTTAAGTTTCATTTTCCTCAGCAATGCTAGGCAAGAGCAGGCACAGCAAGACTATTTTAGCTTACTTTTTGTTAGCGGTTTGCAAACGGAAACTCAACAGCTTAACAGTTTAACACAGCTGGGGATATTCAGCTTCAATGACTAAATATGCCTGAAATATGTCGTAGCTGACTTGGAGGATTTTATATTTATTCTGCCCAAGGACTTGCTGTAACACTATTTGGCACCGCAGGTAATTGGCTCTGCTCAGTCTCTGCATTCAACAAAGGAAGGCTCCAGATTTTCCTGTCCATGGGTGAAGGAGAAAGTGTTTTTCAGTCCGTCTTGGTGGCAGCTTTCAGGATTTCTTTTCTAAGGAGTTATCCAGAAAGAACTGATTGCTACTCAGGGATGGGCTGGGTACAAGTCAGTGGGTGGTGAGCAATTGATGCATCAGGGTTTCGTTTCTCTCTTTTTTCTTTATTTTTTCCCCTTAGTATTATTTTATTTATTTTCTGATTTTCTTTCCCATCTCACTGAGAATGAAAAGAAAAAGAAAAAGAAGGCAAATAGGTCTACAGCTACTTCTGAGAAGGCCTTCCATCCAGGTACAGATTCACAGGGATGAGCAGAATTGTGGACAGGAAAGGAGAAAAGAGATTTGCAGTTTCTCTCTCCTATTAGTAGGTCCTGTGCCTCTCTGGCTACACAGTTTTTCTCCCCTCCTCAGTTCTCCTTATCTGTTGAAATTGGACCTGTCCTCATCTTTAAAAAACACCTGCCACCAGCACTGCCTTTTACTTCTGAGATGTTTTTGTCCAAGCAAGCACCTCCCTGCCTCTTCCCAACCTCCTCATCCTCCTGGGGCCCTGGAGGGCTGATGGCCCTTCCTCACCAGCACTCGTTGGCCCAAACTGAGCACGTGGTGGGTCCTGGCTCCAGTGCAGGTGAGGATCATTCCTAGTTCATGTTAATCTGCCAAGGGAAAATCTCGTTTGTCTTTCTCACTTCAGTGTGCTCAAGATACCGTACAAGCACCTTCCCAAAACCTTCCTCCAGATGACACTTTGCAGGCTGGTGGAGTGCTTGGTGAAGAGGGTGGAAATACATGGGTGAGATGAGTGGAAAGGAGCAACCATGACCTCTGGAGGAGCTGACAGAGATGCTGCTGCCTGGTACAGTTGTGCGTAAGGACCCAAACTTGTGTCTCTTTCTCACCACTGAAGACACAATTCAGTGAAAACACCCCTACTGTCTGCTTTGTGAAGAACTTTCTAGGTTATAAAATCCCCCCAAAAATCAGTGTGGAGGGGGCTTTAGGAGGTCCCGTGCTCAGAGCAACCCCAGTTAGAAGTTTCTCAGGGTTATGTCCAGTTCTGTTTTGAGTGTGTCCAAGAATGGACAAACCACAACGCCCCTAGGCAGTCTGTTCCAGTGTGGTGGTCTAGTCCAGCAGAAGCAGGTATCACCATTTCCCAGAAGATACAATATCTACCTGCCCTGGGCCTGGCACCACTGGAAGGCCTGAGAGAAGTGAAGACTCCAGCTCCCACTGGGACTCATTTTACACCCCCTGGCATCAAGCATTGTTACTTTACTTGCCTTTTTTAACAGGGCAAGGGGGCCATTAGGATCCTTATGTCCAGAGAGGGGAGAGAGCAGCGCCTGCCTTCTCATGCAATGAGTGACACCGTGGACATTGAGGAGGCTGTGAGCTTTAGTCACCCTCTAGTCACTCCCATCCATGACTGCCATCCAGGGGTGCCATCTGGTGTGATGAGAGTGCTCAGTGCACACACCGTGGTCCGTCTCAGCTCCAGGATGAGCCATGCAAGCTCCTCTTTGGCTGTTGGGAGGAGCATGACTCTTCCTGAGAGTGGGTCCTGAAGAGGGGGCAGCAGGAATAGTCTACAGCAAGCTCCTGGGCTGTCCCTCTGAACACAGCATGGCCTCCACTGGCATCTTGTGTGGCCTGCAGTTCTCTTGTCCAGGTCCATCATGGAGAGGAGGGACACACCAGAAAATTTCCTGCATCCTGACTGTAAAAATAGAGTCAAAGTAGGACATTTCCTCTGCTACTTCAGGGCTCATTCTTTGTTACTGAAGCACATCATGTAACAGTTCGCAATTAAAACCATCAACAGCATGGAAGGCCATACCACAATAGCTTTGTAGTCAATTATTTGATTTATAATTAAACATGCTGAATTTCAGCTTACTGACTAGAAAGTAGGACAAGTACTTTGTGTTTGCCTGGTTCTAAAAAAAAAGCCAGGAATCCAGGCTGCAGTTTCGATAGCATGGATAATTTCTCTCCTCCAGTGTGGGCTGTCTAGACAATTGAGTAGGTTAGGACACAGGAAGTTTTGGAATGCAAATTTTAAGTATTACCATAACAATAATTAGAAGCCCCAAGATAAACAAACAGCTGGTGGCTATGAAAACCCCTTAGCCATGTGGGAAAGCAAGCTGGGTAAGACAGAGAGCACAGCAGCTCTGGGTCAGGTTGGTGTGCTCCCTCCACGGGGTGTCATCCTCCTGGGCTCAGCAGTGCTGCCGTCGGCTGGCACAGCACGGCGGGTTTGAGTCAGCGCCTTGACTCAGCCCTGAGCACAGCCATTTCCAGCTACTTCTTCACTCACACACCAACGACGTGTCATCCATCCCTTCATTCCCTCTTTACCTCTCCCTCAGATGGCAGGGAAGATTTGAAGGTGGTTTTCATGTCAGAGTGCTCCAAAGGACATGGAGGAGTCCTTTGTGTTTGTCGGCTCTAAAATAAAAGACAGAATAAAGAAAAGGCCAGGAATGTGACTAGTCTCAGTCTGACTGACGCACTGAACTTTGCTTTGTTGAAACCTCCAAATTCTTGCATTTCTGGGGCCAGTCAAACATATATTGGGCTGAACCATCTCTGCTAGGTACATAAGAACCTGAGACCTGTGGCCAAGTTTTGCAGTTCTTCATCTGGCTTCCGATTTTTATGCACATAAAGTGATATACGGTCTATTCCGTGGGCATCCATGTGCATATGGTCTATGCACATGGGCATGTGCATAATATGTAGCATGCTCAGGCTAAAACCAGGTTTTACTCAGCTGAAGGACAGAGCGCTACATTGGGTTTAGCCAATTCTTACTCATTCTTCTCTGAGAAGTGGTGAATGTATCTTATAGGCTGTTATACTTTTCCAACTACTTCATACAATTAGTCTTGAGGACCTTTTTAGAAAATTTCTGTAAAATGTACTCTCTCCACTACTCTCTTGTACACATTAGATTTTGTTTTTCTCTTCCACAGCTTTGTAAGAGGCCACTAGAAACTCACAGACTCTCCGCCTCCACTGGACATGCCACAAAGCTTATGACAACTGCCAGCTCCCAGTTCCTCTGGGATTTCCATGCTCATGTAATGAGAATGAATGCTGAGCCACAGCTCATTGTTCAAGATCCCAAACATCTGTTTGTGGGATAGAGATTCTGTGTATCCATACAACTTATTCTAAAAGTGACTTTCATGTGAACACATTGTGATTTGTGCTCAAGACTTGGATGTTTTTCCTACCCACTACATCATTGGAGTAGCAGAAAGACTTCAAGCTGTGAGTGGTCAAATGTGCATTCATCTGATATGTTTTCATACCTGGAGAGAAGACTTAGCTCCTATGTAGACAAAACTATCATTACCTTTCCCATACTCTGGCTTTTGAACACCTCCATTACTTACCCTTGAAAAACCTTCACCTTTAGGGTCATGACATGGCGGTGAAATAAGGCCCAAGTGGTGAATATCTGCCTGTTCCATCTCTTGACAGAAGAAAGGGGGCTCTACTTGCTGATTTGTACATTGGGACATTTGTATGCCTGCTTGCCAGTCTGCTTTTCTACAGTGGTGGTGAACTTCTTTGTAGACAAGACTAGCCATTGTGTCATCAGAAGAACCTACCTACTTGCATGTGATATTTTAGGAAAGTGGAGCAGTAATGTTTTGCTGTTTCAGGGATTGTTTCAGGAGTTAGTTTTCAGCTTGATCAGTAACAAGTATGCCTTAGTGCAGAAGCGGTTCCTCTCTTCTCATGAGCCTAGCCAAAGCATAGTTTCTGAAGGCTTGGATTATTTTGTTATCACAGTGGATGCACATGCAGAAGAGGCTGATTCCTATCTTGAGAAGGTTGCAGTAATTGGCCTAATACTTTGCAAGAGTTCAGAGGAGCTCAGAGGTGTTCAGCTGATGGGTCAGGTTGCAAGACTGGAAAGCCAGTGACATTTAATAAAGGCCAAACAAGGAATATTCTTTTTGTGTGTCAGATGCAATTAGCACAATGCTAAAAATACTCAGTGTGGTTACAATTGTTACACAGAAGGCAATGATGCACAGAGTAGAAATTACTGGATTTCAATGCAAGAAAACAAAAAAAGAAGACATTTCCACTTATAAAAACATGTATTTCACTTGATGCATTCTTCTTGCTCAAGTCCCATTCCTGAGCAGACAGTCAGCAGTGGATTTTTTTCCCCTATTTTCATCTTCAGTACACAGAAACGTATGTTTTGTAACCATGAAGATCAAATGGTAGAGTACTAAATAAGGGTTATGTCCAGTATTACTTCAAGAGCGACATAAATTGTTAAAAAAAAAATTTAAGACCATTTTACCATATTTTCCTTTCTTTGTCATCCAGCCATTTTTCCCAAATTAACTTTTCAACTGCAGAGGGCAGCGGTTTAAGTATGACAGAACCAACTGGGATTTTTGTATGACTAAATGTTATTCCCTGGGGTCTGGGAAAGTTTGCCTCAGCTGTTGCCAAATCCTGCCTGCCTCCGAGTGAGCACAAGGCCATGGCCTCTTGCTGGAGAGGGGAAGATGTTTCTCTGAGCCCATAAGTGGGGCATGAGGTGACTCAGAACAACATGGAAAAATCTTCTTCCTCCAAATCATGGCTCAGGCATAACACTGTACCAAGCGTAGTTATTTACCTCTCCACAGTGTAACACAGGAGCATCCTTTTTTCTTTCAGCCAGATATCCGGAACACCAGCAGAGAACAGGAGCCTCTGGCTGGGTTTCAGTCTCTGGAAGGAGACTGTTGGCACATCCGAGCTCCTGGGAAGGCTGGCATGCTTAGACAGGCATTTCAACCAGGCAGTTAAACTTCTGCCTGGCACCACCAGTGCACAGTGGGGACCATCTATCCAAGCAGCAGCCATGTGGGTGTTACAGATAAACGTTTAGTATGACAAAAAAGTCAAGATGAGCTTGGGGTTCAGCTCCCAGCAGCACGAACCTTCCACAGTGCATCCTCCAGTTCTTCATCCAGCCCTGATTAAACTGCACGGTCAGTGGTGTGGGACCCTGTTGGCACAACAGAGCAGGGGTGCCCACAGGTGCTGACTGGGGCCAGTGATTCTGAATGCCTCTGGGACCACCATAGTGCTGTTCCTTACCTTCTCCACACACCGCCGTGCTTCTGCCTCGCTGGCTTTAGGCTATTTTGTTTGATAGACAGAAGTATTTTCTGCTCCTCTTCCTCTTTAACGTCCCAGCCCTCCAGTGAAACACTTACTTTCACCACACTTGACATTTCACCAGCAGTAACCTGCATCTGTGGCTACTGGCAAGTACGGAATGTTTCAGGTTTGCCCATTCACTTCCCTGTGGTCTGTAATTTCTCATGCATGGACTCCAGTTGCCACTTTCATGGCTTCCCACAAGTATCTCTATAGAGGAGGTGATTGCAGACAACCTCTATCTGGGACACTCCAAGAAGACAGCAAGTAGTAGCTGATTCCTACCCAAAGCTAGCTATGTTTTTTCTTTTCTGTGTCTAGCATACATTAATCCCTTCCCATAGCCAGGTGTTTGAGTCTTACTCAGCATGACCTAGCTCTCTCCCAGAAAGCCAGTGTTCTCATTTCAAATCTGAGGAGTGATTTGTTTCTGAAAGTATGCAAAAAGCCCAAGCTCTCATCAGTAACTGGCACTGAAAGATGACTGTCTTTTTTCCATGAAGTTTGCTAGATCTCATTACTGGAACTTCATTTCTAATAACCACACTGCCAAATGTTAATTAGCACACTAAGAAGTGCACACAATTAGAAGTGCATTAGAAAAATGCAGCAAGTGTCAAAATCCAGTCTATGTCTCCAAGCCTCACACCTTGCTTTTTCCTTTTGTTCATTCACTTGCAAAATTTGTTTGCTTATTTTTGGAGAGTGAGAGAGCCATTAGGGTGAATTAAAGAGGATCTGCCAAAACTGAGGAAGAAAAGCTTAAACATCCGCACAGAAGGGAGGGAAGGAGGGGCACTTCTGCAGGTTGGCTTAAGGCTGCATGATTAGGACTGTACATACTCCTGGGAGAACAGAAATTGTCTGGAATACAGGTCTGCAGTCCAGAACCAACCTCATCATGGAAATGCTGGTTTCTGCCGTGAGGTTTCTCAGCCACAGCTGGGGTAATTACACTCACAGACTCATGAGCATGGCAAAAGTGGGGAAGAATTTGTGGAAAGGAGAAAGCCGCTTACATTTTGTTATCGCTCGGTGGAGGTAGTGAGGGATTTAGGCTGATTACACGAGCTGCGCCTAATCTTTCATTCCCCAGCACCTGCCTCTTGCAGGGACTCTCATCAGATAATGAGGAGTGACACACGGTGTGAAGTGCCAGCCCTATCTAATCGACGCTGCCATCGCCACTGTCACAAGGAAGCACTACGGGAGATAAATTTAAGCCTGACTGGTGTTTAGAATTTGGATGTTGTTTGTTGCTATTTTAATGCAACCACTCTTCAATTCAGTTCTCTAACAGAGGCAGAAGGAGAACTGCTGAGTTACTGATCATGAGAAACAATTCCAGCTAATTAGTGTTTCTGACCCATATTGGAAAAACATGGTTGTTTTCCCCTGGGTGATTCTAAAATGCATCTTAGAGACTCGAGTCTGACATAGAGGTCTCACTGTAACTGCTGGATTTAGCATCTCAGTGCCTTCTTTAGGGATACACATTGTGAAACTATTTTAACTATTTTATATGCAGTTTCCCCAAACCAGTTTTGACTTTTCAAAGGTCAGATGCAAACTTCATTTTGTGGCATCGTCTTGAGCCCACATGAACAACTGTACATAACAAAACAAATGCATGAGTCAACAAATTTTTCCTGTGGGGACTGAAGTTTTAGTTTGATTCTTCCAAGAGATTATTATAAATGACTGTGGGAAAATGATGAAAAAATGTAGAGTCCTTTCATAATTCTTGCCCTGAGAAATATAATGAAAGAAAAATAATTCCCCTTTTGTCTCTATTTTGTTGTACAATCCTTGATGCTAGAGCTGTGATTGTACCTCTAAGCCCTTTTCTTAACAATTGCTAATTATAATGCGCCAGCCACATTTCACAGATAGTAACTTCTGACCTGGTCATGCAGAAGCTTACACCCATGTTTGAACTCCTGTACTGTGAACAGCCTCCTTGTCTCAGAAGAACTGCTCCCCGTACAGAAAAGTAGAGCCTGTGTTTGAAGTCCTGCAGGAGGACTGGAAGTTGTGACCTCTCAAATAGTCTCGTCCAGCAGCTCAGCAGCTGTGTAGAAACCTCCTCACTGCCTGACATTTGCAGAAGTCTACCCACACAAAAACAAACGGCAAAGTTTTTCCTCAATCTGTGGCAATTTAAGATAAAAAGTTCAAAAATATTTTCACATTTATTTTCCCTGAGCCAATGAAAGGAGCGTTTGACCGTCTCCAATGCTAACATCCATTAGCATTTTGGAGCATGCACAGTCTTTGCTTTGTGGCAATGAGTGCAATTATTGTTTGAAGGACTGAGAAGTGAAGTCCTTGGAAGCTGAACTCTGTGGGCTCTCTCTGGACCACAGTATCCTCCCACATGTGCCTGTAGGACACGCTGTCACAGTGGCTGTCCAGAGGCCTGTGGGTGTGTGTTGCAGTGGGATTAGCCTGTGAACAGTGGGGTGACTCATGGGGTGCCCACAACTGGAGGGATATTATGTACATCTCTACCCTCTTTGGAATACCGTGACGTGCAAACAAAGGCACCTTCCTTGCTAGGTGGTGCAAGGTAAGTGAGGTGCTTACCCTTCGATAAATGTTACACCAAAGAGTAGCAAAGAATCCTGCCTTTGAGCCCAACAGGCTTTCTTATGGGATCCTGTCAAGGCTCCTGGTAAACCTCAGATCTGAACTGCAGTTTTTCCTGTAAGCAAATGAAGCACGTGCTGACCACAGGGACTGTGGGCCAAATGGGCTGGTCTGCTCCAAGACCAACAACCACATGTCTTCTGCAGCTGCAAGTCTGAAAATCCAAAGACATTTAGATTCTTGGAGTAATGAACTCTGTTGGCTGACTACAGAGGGGGTTGAAGACCTTTGTGTCATCCCCACTCTCACCAGCAGCAACTGGACTATGGTTCTGGATAGTGAAACCCTGTTGCTGAGCAGCAAGTTTCTCTTTAACCTAGCAAATGTTTCAAGAGTTATTACGGTATTTTGTTTCAGAAGAAGAAAACATAGAATGATTCATGTTTTCTGGTCACGTGTTTTCCGTTGCTGCATAATATTTTTAAAGAAATATTCATATATAGTAATTTTGTGTAAATCTATTATTACAGAAATTTTGCATAAAAACCATCATGCAAGCTCTGCTCCCACTCACCCCAATCAGTGACTTCACTGAAGACTAAACGCTGATCACTAGGTCAATATCAACATGCGGATTTTGGTGTATTTCTTCAAAGAAATCAGTTAAAATCAGATTAAAATGAACAGACCCTAAGGCCAATAAACAGCTTCCCACCCTCTTCCTTGAGAAAAAAAGAAAAACAGAGTTGTCAGCAGACTTAAATTCCCCATGCAGGGATCCCTACCCCCACTGGAAAATCCTAAAAGTTCCAGAAGCCAGAAATATTTCTAAAAACCCAGCTTTATAAGATAGGCTTGCTCTTCTCCCTTGTGTCTGGGGTATGATGTTAATTACTCAGAAATAATTATAATGTCATAAAGGATCCTTCCACATGCAGCAGAGGGGGATGACACCACATACACTGCCACTGTTCTTCTCCCATCATCTGGGAGCCAAGACATATGTCACATCCCACTGGGAATACAGCACCATGGGCTGCTCACTGGCAGCAATGCAGAGGTCCCTGGTAAACCTTAGGCAAATGATCCCAGTGATAAATGAGGGAGGGGAGAAAAACAATAGATCCAGATTAATATTACATCAAATAAACCCGTTTCCAAAGTTCAGCACAATTTATCTCTTGGTCTCTCAGTCAAGACCTTCCTGAAGTCCAAGCACCTTCTTTGCTACTTGTTTCATATCTTTTTACTGCGAGGGAGCCTGAACTACAGCCATAGATAGGATAGCTGAACTACAACAACGTGACTGAAGTGTATCCTAACGTACTCCTAAGGTTTAGAAAATCCAGGTTTCTCTGCATTCCATGGCTTCAGACTCAGCTACACTGTTCTTGTCCTTCTTTGCTATTTTTCCAGCATGACTTGACAAACCATGGATGTCTGGTTATTTTTTTATTTCAACCAAGACGTCCCAGTTGTTCTCCACTTGTTGGTTAGCAGGAAGTTAATTCCAGTTTAACAAAGGTGACCATATACAAATGTTCATGAAAAATCACTCTGTGCTTTTCTGAGTTTATCCTCCAAATCAGACTTGACAATTAGGTCAGCCCAAAGACATGTATTTGTGATGCTGTGTGAATTGTGAGCTATGTCTTGATCCATGTCCATGTCTCTACAGATGGAATTGCATTTGGGAAATATGTAGTCTTTAGTATATCATTTACTCCTCACAGAGGAAGGAAAGTCATTTCAGGTGGAATCCATGTTTCTTTGTAAATGCAGAGCTCACCAGCTGAGGAAGACAGCCCATGGCTAGGACTGGAACAGGGAGTTACCAAGCACTCTTTTCAAACACTCACAGAGCAAAGAAATCCTCCCAGCTGGCACTGGTTAGGAACCCACAAGCTGAACGCTATGTGTAAGATCCCTTCACAAGACTTTTTAGAAGCAGGGGCAGCACTGGTTACAGCTGGTCCTCCCCTCTGTGCCCCACCCTTCCTCCCTCTTCCCCCCCACCCCGTTTTTTTTCTTGCTTTTCCAAACAAGGGACTTGAGTGGGCAAAGAATATGAGCAGTTGCTTTAAAAAGAGGAGATCTCTATGGTTGCCTTCTAGCTATGGGGTGGAAAGAGTCACTTTTTGAAGACCACCCCCTAAATACTGGAGATCTGCATTCAATTTGTCCTCAGACAGTCTGGGGGAATCAAATTCATTCCTGCCTTGAGATGGACCATGCAGGGGAGAATAGCTTCTTCTCATCACAGAGAATCTGACATTTATTTGGTGAGAAGAAAGAGGATCCAGGCACTGCTTAAAAAAATTATCTCTAAATTTCATAAAAAATCTCCATGGTGAGGGGGTTATTTTTACCTCTCTTCCTTGCCTAATTAATATTTACTGATTACATGTGAAGTGGGACATCTTCAAGCTTGAGAGATCTTTTCTTGGAAGTACTTTCTCACTGAGTGATTGACTGAAGCCTACATCTCTGAGAGAGGCAAGAATAAGACCTGCTCCCTCCATCAGTTTTCTCAGTGGCAAAAAGTATGTCCTTTTGCTCATAAGAATCTGAGGCTGGAAACCAAGGGGTTGGGTGTCAGTCAGCTGTCCCAACTCCCTGGAGAAGATCTCTGTGTGCTCAGCCTGCAGTGGCCTTCTGTGTCTCTGCAGTGCTGTGGGTAAGGGAGCTCCTGCTGGTGCACCTCACTACTAAGTCACAGCTTTGGGCAGTGCTGTTGCCTTCTCAAGCAGCCTGGCAAAGGGGTTTGGACTTTAAAAGATGAAGACATCTTTCTCAGTGCTCAGAGGTACTCCCTGAGATGAGCTGGGGGGTGACACACACACAGCTCTTTGTCAGTGTCAGTCATCCCATCAGTTGTCCCTCGGCCACTGTGGCACGTGATGGACACCAGCTTTGCAAATGACCTCTCCAGTGCCCAGCTTTGCTTCACTCGAATGTTCACTACAGTATCCAGCAAGATGGCTCTTCAGGCCACATCCACGTCACCTTGATGTCTGCAGGCTGAAGCTGCCACAGGAAGCAGGGAGGCTTCTTAAACCTCCAGCTCCTGCTTTAAAAACCCACTTGTGGAGATAGAGACTTCTGGCCAGGAGCCAGGCATGCTTCCAGGAAACTGCTCTCTTCTCAGTGGAGAAGGCAAAAAGACACAGAAGCCTTGCAGTCCCAAGATGCGACGTCCCACCACAGGTCTTGTTTTGATATGAAGGCTTTGGTCTTCCTTACATAAATGTGCACACAGTGTAACTGGGCTCACAACTAAATTGCTCTAGAAATGCCGGTGGAGAAAGGATCACAAGGAAAATGTGGATAAATATACAGGGTACCAACCAGTGCAAATGCTGTTTTGCATACTTACTAATTCAACAGCAACAACTGGACCAACTACATGCTGCCAGATTATTTAGCAATATTGTCATTTTAAAACCCTTGTCTTGTTTAGCATGGTGACTTTTGAGAAGCACATCCGAGGTACTGACCCTCCTTACATATGTTGCAGAAAATGCTGCAGCAGACACAGCAAAACCCAGAAGGATATTCATGTAGGTCAGTGGGATCCACTGTGACCTCCAGCAGAGGTTTGGCTGCACACATGCTCCTCAGTGCTTTGGCACTTTGGTTTGTGTGCTGGGCTTGACAGGGATGGCCTAAGTACCTGTTTCCTCCATTTGCTGGGGCTAAGTGATCATCTCACACTGCTGGCTTTAGTCTTTATTCATCTTTAAGCAGATGAATTACATCTGTGCTATCTCAGTTAGATATCCAGCCACTAAGCTCTGCACATACACCAACGAAGTCACTTTAATTCCAGCTGGAGTAACCATATATGCTAAACTGGACACGTGAAGAAATTCTTGCAGGGTTAAGACTTGGGGAGCTAAAGAAATGTGGCCTGATTTCCCAGGGAGTCAGCTGAGTGCTCAGATCTCCTGTTGAATTCAAAGGATCTGTAGGTTCTCAGCACTTCAGAAAATCAGTTTGTACCAGATTTTTATAACAGAATGATGCCATGCTGCACTTAAAAATAAACATTTCCCCCTCCTGCCCCCTCTCCGTGTCCCATTTTAACTTATTTTTTCATTTGACTTTCTCCATAACTTTCTCAGTATGAGCAAAGGAAAAAATTGCTAAGTTTTAATTAGAAGGTAATCTTTCAACCTATAATGTAAGCAAGGCTTTAAAACCAAGCAAAAAAAAATGTTGCAAAGCCTGTTATCCTTAGTTACAAAATAAATATGCGAACTATGTCACCATACTCTTCATAAATATCTTTCAGCTGTTCTTTTTAATAAAGAAAAAGATGAATTCTTCTGTATTACTCTGAGTTTGAAGTAGCTCAAATGTTTGGTCTACCAACTTTGACAATGTCCCTTCAAGTTTTCTGATTTTTGTGGAAGATCTAGCCCTGGGGTTTTTTGGCTTAGACACAGTACTTGTCAAAACCCTGAAAGACTGTCTTACTGAAGTGGCTGATGCTGTTCTGGAGGTTTTTTTTCTTATTATTATTCTTTTTTTTCCCCCTCAGAATGACCTTATTTCCAGCTCCAATTTCATGAGAAAATATGATCGTGTCAGAATTTTCCTTTGGAGAGAATTTTCATTTTATGGATCTGACAGATTTTCAATTTCATGCTTTGATTTGAAGTTTCTGTGATTCTTTTCCTCTTTCATTTTAATCTGACAGTCTGTGAGTCTAGGGGGATCTATTCTCAAATGGTTAAAGCAAAAGGTTTTGCATCTAGAGATCTGGATTCTATTTCTGGTCTAATCTCCAGACTTGCTATGTAATTTCAGCAATGTGAATATATGAGTTTATACATTTGTGTGTCTGTGTGTATTTTGCTGGGTCCTGTCCTATAAATACATAAATAGGCATTTAAATAGACAACTACAGGCATAAAAGGCATTAATGGCTACCCACCCTATTTCAATTAATGCTTTTGAGTATTTTCAGCTTCTTGGCTGTGAAAGGAAAAAAAGAATAATGCATGTGAGCATTATGGTATCAGTTAGAGTGTTCTCTTCAGCAGTTGAATTTTGACATATTTAAAACTAACATTGATTTGCCAAAGTTTTTCGTGTCTGCTTATTCACACAATATCCTAAACACACTTTTATTTCAGGAAACAGGTAGGGAGGGCTGCAGGCTGCAGAGCTGAGGTGGTTGCTAGAACAAGCTTAGGCTTCCTGGTCAGTGACTGAGAGGCTCCAGACACTGACAAATAGGTGCCTGGAGAGCAGACAAATATTGCCAGAGTTTCCTATTCATCCAATGGAGAGAAATTTAGGTGCTTCTGTTCCATAGAGCGTATCTCCTTGGGAGACCTTCAAAGGCATGTACTTGTCAATAGGGAAATTAGGTGGTTACTTTAAAAAGACTATTTCATTAGGTGCCAAAAATGTAGATGCAAATTACGTGCTTATGTTGGCTAAATCCCTGTCACAGAGATGTGAATATTTGGCTTCAAGAGTCCTTCATCTGTTTCTCATCTTGTGGTCATTAATGTTTTTATATTTCTGTACTCATAGGTGAGGATTTCCTCATTTATAGAAGTTATCTGAAAATTAAAAAAAAAAAAAAAAGAGGCCAGTCCAAAATGGACGAAATATCAAACTGGTGAGCTCCATGAAAATTGACAGTATTCCCATCCAGGCTTAGAAACTCTGTGCTGTTCTTGCAGGCTGTGTCTTGTATTTGTAATCAAGCCCGATACTTTTCTCTTCTAGCTGTCAGACATAACTGGGAAGGGAATGTGAAAACCCACAACTTTGCTTTCACAGTTCAACTATTTTCTCATTCATGAATTAGATGGGAACTATGGGACTATTTACAATTTGGATATTACCTGAAATGTGATCCATGTAATTGGTCATATAATTCATATCTATTCTCTCTCAGACCAAACAATTCCAAGACCATAAAAGAGGTTTCAGTCTTGTGCCACCAGCCTGGCCAGTGAGAGTCCCCAGGTGATGACTATCAGATGAGTTTTCACATTATTTTCATTTTACGGGCTTTTTCTGGCAAAAACAAAACAAAACAAAACAAAACAACAACAGCAACAAAAAGCTAAACCAAAAACAAAAACCACAAACAAACAAAAGATAAGAAAATTCATCTACTTGAATGTTGGTGGAAAGCAAATAAAAGGAGATCTGATACTATAAAAGAGAACTTGCTATTGTCTTCAAATACTGGTATTTTATCAGCTACTGCTCATTCAGATGCAATCAGTATCACACAGAGCTTATCAGATCTGATGAATGATATGATTCATTTTCATTCATATTAATTTTGAGGGCAATAATAAGCATGTAAGAAGAAATGTGGCTCTTCCATCTCTGGCTATATACCCATAAGTCTGGGCCATGGAAGACACTGGTTCAAATGCTGTCAGGACCTGAAATCCTGAAAGGATTTAATTCTTGGTCTTGTGGAGGAACTGTAAGTGCTTTTTGACATGTTTACACAGTGTCTGCTACAAGTGGCTGGAACATAAACGCAAGTGGTGCATCATGAGAGTCATATTCTTCAGTGAAAGGCACTGCACCTAGAAAGAAACATAAGCTGAGAGGGAAATAAACTTCAGAGGAAATACCAATTCACAGAAAAATGCTATGTTTTAACTAAGATCACATGCATTGTTTCAATAATAGTCATCTTTAAAAGCAGGTATTAAAAATGGCTGTAATACTGATAACCTGTTGCTAATATCAGTCTCTCCACCTCCTAAGGAGGGAGCAGATCCAGCAGCATCTGGATGGCTCTTGGCAGGCTCACAGAGCTATGGCAGAAGGAGCACGGTGGCATAAGCATGGCCCTAGGGAGGAACTTCTTAATCCTCCATTAAGGTGAGGAAGTTTACCTTCAGCTGGGAGGGGGATGCTGTCTTGCTTTTGCCAAATTTGGCACAGGATAAGGGTACAGCTACGGGTAGTCATTGAGAGCACATGGATCTCGTGTTTTTACAGTAACTTACTGCACTGCAATTTCCTGAATAGTATGCTGTGTATGGTAACCTACTTAATGATGCTACTTTATTTTTCTTGAAATACAGTCTCTTTTTGGTTTTGGTTGGTTTAGCAGAAGTGTGGGGAGGTAGTGAGCAGAGATGGGTTTGCAGTGGGAGAGAGTTATATATGTGTCCAGTATTTTTAGGAATTTATTTCATATTGCAACCTTTTCCTCGGCCAGCTATTCTCACTTCTCACTGAACTGTGTTCAGAAGGCTGGGTAAGCTGTGTGTGAAGGAACCCTCTCAGAAACACTGTGGCTCCCCAGCCTTGACATGCCCCACATGTTTGAAGGCCTGGGTGCTCAGTGTTTGAGTAGCATAGCTTCCTGCAAGGGACACCCTTCCCCTCCCATAGGCATGACCTATTTAGTCCCATCTGGTACAGGAAACACTTAGAGAGCCTTCTCTCCTCCTGGCAATCCAGTTGCAATTTATTGGTCTCTAGTAAAACCATCACACCGTAAAATCCAGCAGCTTTTCAATTAAAGGAATGGCAGATCAACCAGCCCTCTTTTCATATCCCCCCCAGTTCATTCCCTGTGCTTTCTCATCATCATCTAAGCCTTGATGCCATTGCTTGTGGAAGTTTATTGAGTTAGCTTCATAAAAAATGCACCTCTTCTAGGAAGGTCTGAAATCACAACCATACTCATTCCTCCTCAGCAGGAACTTCTGTGGAAGAAGCACGGGGTTTTTTGCAATACCAAGGACAGACACCTTCTAGATGCTATTAGTTTCAGGGACAGTTATTTTAAGCACCACAGAAATGCTACTCTATGAACGTGCACTGCAATGCTGCTGGAATGGCTGCCCACTGACAGCTTCTAACCCCTTTGGGGAGGAGTGGTATCACTGTTCACCATCAGCAAGAAGGGTGCTTGCTCTGAGAGAGCCATGTACCCACTCTCTACGGTCTCTGTGGAAAAATGGTCATGTGAAAGGACAAGATCCCCTTTTTGCTCCACAGAGGGATGAGTGTCAGGGTCACAGCAGTGTTTTGTGATGGGATGCTAAGGCTTGGTACTGTGAGCCTGGGATGTGTGCAGGGATATGAGAGAGTATTAGATCTGTCACAGCGGTGCTGGGGGACAGCCCCTGAAGGTGTGGGGCAAACTGTCCTGTTAGGGGTGGCCAGCTGTCCTCTTGAAACTTATTTTAGATGGTGTCTGGGGGGCTCTCAGCATGAATTACTATGTTGGCAGTGTGGGTGACTGATGTGATAGCACAAAGGCACCTCAAGTTGTCGGGATGAATCATCCTGTGGAGATACTTGTGGCTCCAGGTCCAATAAACAGAGCTGAGGCAGCCTGGCAGAGCTCTGCACCCTGCTTTCAGACTGCTGGGGCTGGAAGAGAGGAGCCCCACTGGTGTCTCAACACTTTCCAGCCTCCACAGGTTTGATTTCTCCCCTATTTTACTGTGTCTGCTGGGACACAAGCCAAAGCCACACAGAGCTGGATCTGCTCCTGATGTTCTTCGTGTTCCCACTGTTCATCTCCAAGGCTTTGGGTTGGCCCTTCAGAGGAGCTGAGGCCAGCAGGGAAATTTGGAGCTTGATCAGCTTCCTGAAGGGGGGGAGTTTAGATTCAGTGGGTTGTTTCAATCACATCCCCACCAATATTTGCTAGAATAATAAAAAGTCATTTTTTTCCATTAGCTCAGCTTGGATTTACTATGTTGGTGGTCTCTTTTTTTCTATTTTCTTTAAGTCTTTCTGTATAAACTTAATCAAAACAAGTTTCCTAGATTTGCTGAGTGATTCCGTGACATTTCCCGACCGTTGTCTTTCATGTCTGCTTTGCCTGTTCCTCCCTGTCCTGCAAGGATCTTTAACACAACCCTCTGAACCCACACAGCCCCAGCTCTTTGGTCTTCCCTTCATAAGGCACGGAAACGGGCTGAAGTAGGCTTGATTATTTGACAGAGTAAAGCTAAAGGGTGTCTCTCTGCTGCTCCAAGGGAAAAATCCCTTTCCCTGACACTCAGCTCTGATTTACAGCTCATGTCCTACGTGACCAGCAGCTCCCTGTCACCTCTCCCCTCTTGTTAGTCGGCTGTTTTCCAGACAGTGGCTCATCATGTCTATCCTGAGGTACCTTACAAACGAGGAAACTCATTGTGTCACGCTGATGGATGGCATTAGAGGTGGGAAATGATGGCTTCCCCCTGCCCCAAGCCTGGGTGGAGGCATGCCTGCTGTTCAGAGGTCAGGGTGCAGATCCCTCCAGAACCCAGGGTTTGCTCCCCAGAAAAGTCCATGCCACCTCTTCTCCCATCCTGGATAACTGTGACCTGCCTTTCTGCATCCTTTTACTGCTCTCTGATGGGATGAATGCCCTTTCTTACCCTTGCAGGAATGTGAGTGCATACTGACCAGAGGGGATGTATAAAACACATCAGCCTGTACATAACACCATGTGAAGGTGCTTACCTGGAGACACTGGGGCATGAAGACTGCAGTATGCTGCTGGGGAGCAGGAATATTTATTGGTGGCTTTAGGTCTGACAACCTTTGCTGGCTGTCAGAGTGGCAGGGAACATAGGCAGAGACAGATGTGTGTTTCACCCCTGCTTTAACTATCAGGAATTTATTGTTCGATCATTAACATCTTACGTAGAACCTCCTTCCTCCAAAGCTGCAGTTATTGGAGGGGAAGGAAAGCTCTTTCTGCCCTTTTCTTGTTTCCTCTAAAAAAAACCCAAAAAAACTAAGCTACATATCCTGTGGAGTGTTTGTTTTGTTTTGTTTTAAAAGTCTTTGCAACAAGATGGTAAAAATTGTCAGAAAAAACCCAGCGGTTGCTTTGTGGTTTTCCTTGATTCATTGTGTTCCAGCTGACCAGCTGCAAACTTTTTTTTCATGCCTTCATTGTTGTTTTTACTGTCAGTGGTTTTATTGCTTGATTTCTAATCGGACATTTCTTGCAGGTGTACCTCCAGTGGTAAATCAAGGCTGCCCTTGGTTCTTTGGTCCAGGTCTTCAAATAACGAAACCGAGCATTTATCTCTCCCTTTTATCCAGGTGGCTGTGTGCTTTGCCAGCGCTAATGAGTCCGGTCTCACAGCACTGAGGAGACAAGCTGCAGGTAACTATTGTCCCCATTTAAACAGAGGTACAGAAGGCTCTCCCTGCACAGCGAGGGAAGGCAGTGGTGCGGCCAGAGCAGCACACCCAGCTCTGGCTGCCAGCACAGCCTCTCTAAACTGACTCCCCCTACCTTGAGAGTGACACAGGGAGAGCAATAGCAGGCCCTGGCAGGTGCTATTGCTCCTTTGTAGATAGAAAGACCAGTCATAATAATGAGAACACACGATGAAGAAGCATGCTTCATCTTTAAAGCGCTTTTTAAAAGTAGTTCTATAACTTCCCAGGTACACACTTTGCCCTCTGATCCCTGCTCAGCTTACTGAAACTGCTTATCTGCTGTGCTCTTAATAATTACTGCCAGAGCTCAGGACATTTTTCTCCTGGGAACTATGGGTGTGCATGAGACAATGGGAGCAAGTCAAAAAAGAGAAAGGACTACATCATCTCCCTCTTTAAAAATTGCCATCTCTGTTGTTCCTAGCCTTCTGTAGAGCCTATGGGGCATCCTGGTGCACAGAAGATAACAGCTTCACAGCTGGAGACACCGAGGGCCTAAAAGGGATGACCCATTGGAAGCTGCAGGGCAAACCAACAGGAGAAGTAGCTGTGTTGCTGACAGGAGCGGGTAATTTTGGTGTAGCTGCCCAAGCTGGCCCACTGAAATGCCACCTCATGAGAAATGGCGCAGAAGTTGCCTCTTAGTGGTCATATAATCTAGTAGCTGTTTCATATCCACTGCTGACATGTTTTTCCATACCCTCCAGAACTTATAATTCCAATTTTAAGAAATGAAAGGTTGCACACTCCTTCTTGTTATGGTGCAAACTGTGTCCAGATATAGCTTAGTGTGCAGATGTGATTTTAGCTGGAGGGTATGGTTTCACAGGGTACCTCAAGTTGAATGACTAACTCACAGGTCTGCTGTTTTACTGGTCCAAATTGGCTTATCTTACAATCAGATAAGTGCCAGAGCTGGTGCAAGGAGAGTCAGGGATGTGAGGAGTGTGTAGTGCAGACTGGAGTCTGGATGAGGGCATAGAGAAGATCCAGGATGGAGAACAGGCTCTCCCCTCCTGTAGCAGCAAGTAGCGTCTGGTTCAGCTCATCCATAACCGAGCCCTTCCTGACCAGAGAGAGGTCAGATCACAGCAGTGTCTGGACAACTGAGTCACTTCTACAGCTGCAGGGAGGAAGCTTCTGAAAGATCTCATGGCAAGCTCATTGCTCCAGGCCACCATGGTGAGGACTCAAAGAGATCTCCAAGAGAGGTGTCAGCTCAGGAGAAAACAAAATCAGCTCCGCTACCAAGATCCCGCAACAGCAATTAGTATGATAGGTTAGTGCTGTACTCCCACAATAAGGGATGCAAGTTTTAATGAATACACTATAAAAAGTAGGAAAAATAAGGGAAAGAAAACATGCATTCACGAGCCAAGCTAGTTCAATAAAGCAATAAATACTTAAAGGATAATGATTCCAAATCAAAACCAAACCAAACAGGATTGCAGAAAGGTGGGAGAAAATGCAAGCACAACTGAAACGAACTGGAAGACTGTGAAATTCTTAATGAGGTCTGAGGAGGGGAAGGTAAAGGAAGGAGCTGGTCAGAAATTTCTGCAGACTTCTCTCTCTAGAGTGTCTCATAAAACCCCACATAGCTCAAATTATTTTACTCCAAGACACACATTATAAAGACAAACCTATTATTAATGGGAAATTTTCCTGATATGAAAGGCAATATGAATTTGATCTTGTTCTTGCCATATGTCTTCTGAAATGACAGCTAAAGACGGCTGAATTGCCTCCAAATGCTAGGCAGTGGTTACTGACTAAGGAGCTTTTTTTATTGAGAAAATTATTATATTCCTTTCCACGATAATAAAATTCTTCATAACCCTCATTAAAAATGCTAAGACTTCCCAGGTAGCTGCTGTGCCCTGCCAGGAACGTTGTGCTTTCCTGGAGTTCAGGCAAACCCAAGTAATGTGTAGAGCTGTCTGTGTATTTTCAACATCTTTGCAATCCTCCTTTAAGAACTTGTGATTTGAATAAGCCCAGGAGTGTCCTGATGCTTCTGAGCTGACTCTTGTGCTGCTAATCTTTGCTCCACTATTTTTAGATAATTTTCCAATCTGCTTGCTTTTCAGTTACATACTCTCTCAAAGTGACGGCTTATTTATGTGGTCCGGGAGCTTTCGCTGTTCGCCTCAGTATGTCAGTCTGAGCTCTGAAAATGCTTCCTGACAGAAGCAAGCTCCAGTTCCCCTTATCGTTGGCTCCCTCTCTGTAGGAGAGGTCTCCATGGGGCCCCTGACCATGGTGTGCTGGAGGAGGAGGGCAGAGTCCAGACCCCTCTCTCACTCCCACTGTGTGCCCCTGCTGCCTGCTGATATAAGATAATAATTAATAAATAGTAGTCTTCACAGTTTCAAATATTCAGAAAAAGTGAATGATCCTACAGAAGTGTGAGTGCACTGTCGGCATACAGCAGTGCACCCAGCCATGGCTGCAGGAGAGCCCTGTGGCCCCTGACAGAGGCCTGGGAAGGTGCCCTGGGACAATTACAAGCTTGGTTTTGCCATGTGTCACCCAAAGATAGGCACAAAAGTGAGGCCAGAGGGTCCTTGTGGGCCCAGACCCTCTCAAGCCCATGTTTGTGCAGATGTGCAATGAGCTGCAGCAAGGAACAGGGTAAAAAATTATAACTTGTTTCCAAATCTATTTTACTCCTGTCTGCCTTTAAATAGCTGCAAACCAAAGACTGACTGATGGTTGGAACTCGGTGGGTGCAGGAGCCAGGCTGCTGCATCCTGGCCACCTGGTCCCATGGATGCTTTGGTGGCTGCATGGTGCATGCACTTCTGTGCCCAGCTGAAATAAAAACCTCCTCAAGACCAGTGAGATACCCTGCTGCTACAGCCTTAAGGGACAGAGAGGGGGCTTGAGCCATGAGGGGATGTCTGTGTGTCTGTTGTCCTTTTCACCATCTGAAGTGCTCCCAGATCAAGAAATGAAGCTTTATTACATTCAAAGCTTTATTACAATAAATAGTTGGATGGATTCAGAGCTGCCTTCTGTGTCTGAAGAATGGGCTCCTCAGGCTGCAGCCGCTCAGTGTGAGCTGCCAGTGGTGAGTGACATCTGCGTTGGCACTGCAAAGCAAGACTGCCATTTTGCTGTGAGGAAAAGAAACGTTTCTTTACACGGGCAGGCAAGTTTCACCTTGACTTAAACTAGGACAACTCATGCAATGTTTGCTGGAGGAAATACAGTGAAAACAAACCTGTGATGGCAGAAAGATGGGCTGGATGGTTTTTGCCCTCATCTCTGAGTCTATAAAAGTGAGGAAATCTCACTTAGGGTCATATCTGAGCATCTCTGTGGATGTTCACAAATCTGTCAGGTTTTGCTCAAAAAACAGCCCTGAGCTGTTCAGACGAGACAGTTCAAACCCACCCTCCTTCTCTGCTGAAGGAGCCAAGAAGCAGCGGAGGGGCAGGGGAGCGACAGTGCAGCAGTTTGTGTTTCACACTCCCATGCAAACTGTGTGGGTTTGCACTTTTAGGAAATGGGGCTGCCCTCGAGGAAGAAAGAGAGGTTGATCTGAGCTGACGCTGTGAACAGCACTTGGCTGCTATAGCTGCCACTTTTACTTAAGGCCAACACGAGCTCACGTGCTTTACACAACTGCAGATGCTGTGGGTGCTGCAAAAAATCAACAATTGCTGACAATAAATCTACAGATGAGCCTAAACCCGAGCTATTCCTTGAATTTTGAACACTGAACTTCACTGGAGTGCCAAATGTTATTTACATAGGATACAGGCAGAATCTTAAATCGCAAGATTCTTAAGCTAAAGTTTTGCTTAAAAATAGATCCAAAGTAGCCAGCTCAAGCCCCTCAGTAATTTGTTTATTTTGGGTTTCTTTCTTTCACATTTGCGACTCAACAACCTGGCAGCAAACGGCCTCAGTTATTATACAGGGCAGTGCATTTAAAGAAATTGGACCCAATTATGTTGGTTATGTTTATCTTGCCAAACTACCTCTTCCAGCAAGGAATTACGTAGCCAAGATAGTTTCTGTGTGATAAGTATCTCTCATTTCCTTCCAGACCACAAGTGCTTTTTGCCCAGAGAATACTGGCCAGAGCAGCAGGTGGGTGAGGCCATCTCCATCCCCAGAGCCAGCCATCCTCTGTCCCTTGGCAGACTGCCTTGGGCACCTGTCTCCATCGAGGGTGCCCAGGCACCTCTAGCCTGGGGTCCCTGGTGCTGAGAGGGTTATGCAGCAAGGGCTCACCACCCACTGAGACCTGACCTGCACTTGGCTGCTGCAGCCTCTGGGACCCCCAGTTTCACAGCTGGTGAAACAGAGGGGGGATAGAGCTTGGTTCACCTTCAGGACTGCTGCATACTCAGGTACTACAGTGACAGAAGTCCCAGAGCAGATTATGTGTTGAGAAAAATTTGTCTGTCTGTGCCACTGTCACCTGTCTGTGCCATATGCAGGTATGCCCTGACTGAGAACAGGAGCCAGCAAGGACATGTGAAAACCTCATTATGGTAAAGGTACAAGCCAGTGCTAAATCTACCATACCAGGTCATGGCAATGCAGCAAACCCCTTCAACCAAACACAACGGGTTAAATGGCAAAACAACTGTTTCTTGGTGCATCCTCAATGCTTCATGTGCTTATACCAGGGTTTAACCTTCACATATAAAGCTGCTCACTGGAAAACACAGACTTGCAAGAAAGTTTACTGCAGACCCGCTTTGTTCCCATCTCCTCTGTGTTCAGACCTTAAAACCTCCTTGCTCATTTCCCAGTAGCCCATTTGCCACCTCAGCAGTCTGCTCTCCCTGCTCCCACCTGCACGGCATGGAGTCTGCCTTAGGGCATTATTCCAACAGCAATGCTTCTGGAAAAGTGTGGTTGATCTGGGAAGTGCACATGCAAATATCCTCCAGAGAGCAGAATTTTTTAATTTCGGACCATGAACTTGGCTTTAGAGAAGCTGGGTGACCCTTGATAAGATGGATATTTGTAGAAATGGGTGTGTGTTTTTAAAGACCATAGAAGCTGTTGGCATAGTTATTTCCGTAACCCTATTTTAGGGTTCATTCCTCTCTTTGGGAAGGGAGTACCACTGAGGGAGAGACTGTGAGCTATTGAAAAAGAAAATAGAAGAGGTCAGCTTAGCTTTGCTTCCCAAGCGCCCAAAATACCCAACCAGTTTCCAGGAGATGACAAATGTTGAGAAGGTTAGTCTTTGATGGGAAGAAATAAGGACCATGAGAAATGATACCAACAAACAAGGTCATTAAAGAGTCAGTCAAAGAAAAAACCAGGAATGTAGAGCACTGCAGAGAACCATCGCTGTCTGTAGTCCTTCCCTTCCCTTCCCTTCCCTTCTTTTTTGAGCATGTGCTATTCATAGGCTCCAAGGCTTCCTAAGTTTTCAGTTAAAATGAGTTCTAGTCCAAGAAGTGAAGTCTCTCTATGGATTTATTGCTCTAATAAGGAAAAATGATGGAATGCCTTGAGTCAGCAAACCCTGCCCTGTGTACATACAACCCACACAGGTAACTACTGATGGTTCATCAGGACCAGCAGGAAATAGGCAGGGGAACTGGGAATGGTGGCCCATTTAATTGTGCAAGCTGACGAAAACTGAAAATAATGTCAGAGAAGAGCATCAGGAATGAGAGGGAAACAAAACTTGAGCATCCTTTCAATAGGCATGACTGGTAAAAAGAGCTTTTTAAAATCTCTAGTGACCTTTGGAGATATCCAAATCAAAAGCAACAAGGGGCTGGGGGAAGGTGGTGGGGCAAGATAGGGATGTGATGACAGGCTGAGGGAAAACAAATAGCCATGAGCTCGCTGAAGATCATAAAGCCCTGACTTCATCCTCCATATCTGTCATGCAGACAAGACAAAAACCTTCCATTTTCAAAGCCTCTCACATTCAAGTCCGTTTAAGGCACCTCCTAGTGAACGGGCAAAATGTAAAGAGCTAAATTACAGGCCACTCTGGGAATGACCAAATATATCTACTTTTAGAAAATCTTATTTTGAAATTATAACAAGTTTTGTCTACTCAGGATTTTTTAATGTTTTAAATTAGTCATGATTTGCATATTTTGGAAGAAACTGCATCAATTGTCTTTTATTTAAATGTGGAAACAAAATGGAGCTTTCCTGGTCCTCCGGTCAGCACTAAATCAAGGAGGATTAACCAGCATGCAGCGTATTTCTCATTCATGCTCCTCTGGCCTCTTTTTTTTTCTCCCTAGAGAGTTTTGGCCTCTTATCTTCAGCTGACATTACACACCGATCACACCATCAGTGCTGAAAGCCAGGCTAACATTTGTGGCAGCAGCCACTTCTCAACTAAATCCCCATGTTTACCTTGAGAAATGCCAATCATTCTCCAGTCCCAGGACCCAGACCTTGCAGTGCTGGTTAATGGCAACATTTACCAACTGCAGCAAAAGCCTCATCTGAGCAACCTTTATGTGGAGAGGCAACTGGAACAGCAAAGGCAACCTTTCCCTCTGGGAGCCAGGACACCCAGAAGCTCAGCACTGGGAGATGGAACTGTTTTAGGTCAGGAGACACCTGACCCCCAGGAGCCTCACTCAAAAGGGGAAGTTAGTGGAGGTGATTACTGTCTGATTGAAGTTCCTGCTGAAGTCTCCTGTCATCTAGAGTTCATCATTGAAAGGGAATTTAGCCATCTATCTCAAGAGGTTTGTAAGCTCAAACTAAATTTTGCAACAAATCCCCTAAGTTCTGCAAAGATCAAGTGTAAGAGCTGGGGAATTTGTCATCTAGCTCACTGAAGTGAAGAAAAAAAAAGAAGGGCTTTTAATAATTAAAATGCAACCAGAGTAATAAAATAAGCATGGTAGATTCAGTATTATTTGTTTTTATACTAATTTTACGCTGCCCCCACAAACTCAGTATACCACAACTTTTTATATTAAGAAAATATGTGCAATATGGAAAGAATTAAGGACGTGTTGCAGAGGTTGCCTTAGAGGAGGGTCGTTACTTTTGGCTGTCTGAGGAGCTGTCTGGAGTCGAGGAATGTGTGTCAGCTGATTAAAGACCACAGAAGTGATTAGTGAGGGAACCCTTAATAGTGCTGCATGTCAATGCACATCTTGAGGTTAAGGAGTTAATTGCCTCTCTCAAAACTGTGGTTTCAAGACTTCTGTAGACCAGGAAAGCAAACCTAATGGCAGTTTGAACTTGATCCACAGTTTTCAAAATTCATTTCACAAATACAAAGGCTAGATATGTCTCCTTGTAATTACTGCAGAGCATTTTAATGTTGTGTTAAACAGCTAATTCTGTGAAGAATGAAGCAGCCATGAGCTACACAAGTGTTTACCCATCACCTCCCCTGTTTGCTCCAACTTTCTATTTTCAGGAAAGCTTTTCCTTGATTTATGAAGCGCCCTTCTCCAAGAGTTCAAGTGTGTGTATCTTCCACAAAAGCGCTGATGCGCAGCATGTCTTTCAAAATGCCCTTCCTGCCTCTGGGAACAAGCACTGGCCATTCTTCCCATCAAACCATCCTCTTCCCACACATATAAACCTGAAGGAATAACTATTGTCCAAAAATTAACAGATCAAGACTTTATAGACTGAAGGAACAGAAAGACCTCTTGATGAAAATGCTTTGGTGTCTTTATTGTATATACATGAGAAGCTGGAGCACTTCCATGTGGCAGCTCTGCCTGGACCCACCCTGGTGGGCACTGGATACCCTCCAGCCGGGCAGGTGCTGCCTGGAGAGCTGTCCTGGGGGTGCTGGGTGCCCTTGGCAGCCTGATCTCCCACCTGGACCCCAGACCGCTCACACTGCTCACACCCAGGCTGCTGCTTTTCAGCTGAAACACTGAAATGTCACCAGTGGGAAAACTAGGTGGTCTTCTACCAAAAGGAGTCCCAGGCCATTTCCAGCTTTTAGAGCTGTCCCCAGACAGACCATGGAAATCAGAGGTAAGACACAGATATTTTTCAGAAAAGATGTACCCACTCAAGGCAAGTGCTGCTTATGTCCCCCACTGCCACCGCTGGGAGGGCTTCACTGTGCTAGCCCACTCTCGGGGTGTGCAGGTATTGCTCTCTGTACTGCAGTCTGTGAGTAAATTAAACCCAGAAAAAGCCCCAGCTGAACAGAGGAAAAATAAGCATCTGTTCAGGTCAGCTGCTCTGATCTGCTCACATTTTGCTCAGCTCCCCATACAAGCCAGAGTGATACACGATAGACGTAATCTATAATCTAAGTGGGTCTTTTCTTACCACTAACATGCAGGCACCGTCAAGCCTACCTTGGCTGTGGCCAGCTGGCTCTAGGTGAAGCCCTACCCTCAGCCAGCCTTGAGTAAATAACCTTTCCCTCTAGCTTGGGGCCTGCAGACCCTGATCCATGCCCCTGCACTGGCTGGCAGGCTGGGAAGGTATGGGGTGAGCTAACGAGCTCAGGCAGTGCCTGCAGAGGATCCCTCTTTTCAAACAGTAGATGTTGGGAGTGATGGCTGTGGCTGTGGACACTTTGTGTCCCTGCCAATAGCTGCTTAACACAACTATGAGTTTATGCACCAGCAGCTTTAAACAATAGGCGAGGTCCTTCATGACCTCAGCTAAATCTTTAACCTAAGAAGGGGAGAATAGCTTTAATTCGCACAAGCACCTGCAGATTCAGATGTTTATTTCAGTTGTTTTGGGGTTTTTTTAAACAGCTGGGCTTGTCTTCTCTAGATATGAGTTTTTCTTGAGATTTTCTGCATTTAATTATCAGCTGGGATAGGAAGCTTGCAAGCACAGCTGTTATTGCAACATTTCAGTGCTTTGACTTTCAGGCCCAGATGGAGTGAGCTGTGCAAAAATGAGGAATCAAGAGTAAAGCAAACTTTCTCAAACTTTCAAAGCAACTCGATTTGAGAAACAGCCCGGGATGGATTAAGAGCGAGCACGGCCCAGCTGAGCTGATGAGTCACGGTGCCACACTGATGTGACACCACGCTGTGGCACCCTGCCTCCGCACAAGTGCTGAGAGGAAGGGCTCCTCCACATCGTGCTGCTGTAAATCTCTCTGCAGTGCTGGGTAAGGACTTGGCTCTGCCCCTTCTTGGTCAAATAGCCTTAATTCTTTTCCAGGAGCCCATCACAGATAACAGCCTTGTTTGCAGAAGAAGGTATTTGGCTTTTGAGTGTAGACATGGGGATGGGCTCCTTGGCTTGGTTGCCGATCCTTTCATCAGCCCTGGCTGCATGAATGGCCTCATAGCAAGCCAAAGGAAGGAATTTGTTTGGGGTAAGACAACGTGTTTTTTGCCAGGTTGGTGTTAGCTTGTTTTTCTCCCCTGGTCAGGGCGGCAGCAGGGCTCACAGGGCATGGCCATGGCAGGAAGGAGCAGCTGCAGGGCTGGGAAGGCAGGAGAGCAGTGCTGCTGCAAGGTGGTTTGAGACACAGGAGTGACGGCCACGGTGAGGTGCTGGAAGCCCTCCTGTGCTCACCAGCGAGGTGGCATGGCAGGAGCTGCCCTCCAGAAGTGCTCTTCTCTCCCTCCTAGTGCAGAGGGAGCCCAGGCAACTAGACACCAGAGCTTTAATTCCTAACCAGGTGGAATCAAGAAAGGTTAACTCCACCTTTGATGGCTTCCCCAGACCACAGAAAAGGATCTGAATCCAGGTTTACAGGGCTCATGCCCTAATGCCTGGACTATCTTTCCTTTCTGGAGGCAGGCATCTGAGAGCCAGACTCTTGTCTGCAGTGTCAGTGGCAAAGAATCGAACACCATGACAGCAAAGACAGCCTCAAGCACTTTTTCCTCTCAGAATTAAACAGATTATTTACTCAAGATAATATTTTATGAATATAATTGTAACCCTACATTTACATTAATACCTACATTTACTAGCAGCTTCCTGTCAGGGGCTCCTGCTGCTGTGCACTGTGCGGGACATTGGCTGGCAGTGCTCAGCACCTGCCCCCAGTCAGTCCCATCAGTTTAGGTTTCCCAGTTGTCTTCATGCTACTGCTGAATAAAGTCCAGGTCTCTACTTCCTTGTCAGCTGGTTACAGATAAGGGGAAAGGCATCCTGTCTCTCTTTGGGGGCCAAAGAATCCAGTCCACAAGCTTAAAGGAGTGGATTTCTAGGAAGGCAGGATTTCAGACAGCTTTGTAGAGCTCTCCCTATTGCCTGTGCAAGAAAATAATCTCTTTGGCTGGCTCATCCCATATTAGCTTCCCGATTCATCCCCCCTTCTCTTGAGCCAGGGCCATCCATACTTCATTATTTCACTGAGCCCTGTTGCACCTGCCACATACATGTTACTAGGTCACTGCTGATTAAATAATTCAGCCTCTCTGAAAAATTACAGTCCTCAAAAAAGTGGGTTATGTGCTGAGGCCAATCCTGTTTGCCTCAAGGAAGATCACTGGTCTCCTGCCTCTCCAAGGCACAGAAATAAGAACTCAGTTTCATTAATTTTCCCTGGAGAAACACTCAGCTAAATAATTATGATCAGCTGCTGCCTAAACATGAGATACATGCAGGCTACAAATCATAAGCAAAATACAGCAAGGAATGTCTTCTAATTTCTTCTATAAAGCTGGATATGGTGGTCAATGCAGATGGCATGTTCCCATTTCTAATGGGACAATATTGACTTTGTTTTATCAGAGAATCACAGACTGGTTGAGGTTGGAAGGGATCTCTGGAAATCACCTCAAGCAGGGCCACCTAGACCTGGTTGTCCAGACCTGTGTCCAGACGGCTTTTGAATATTTTCAGGAAGGGAATCGCTACAAACCTCTCTGGGCAACCTCTGTTACCCTCATAGTGAAAAAGTGTTTCCTGATGTCCAGAGGGAACCTCCTGTACTTCAGTTTGTGCCCATTGCCTCTAGTCCTGCCACTGGGCACCTAATAGTCCCAAACATTCTGGCAGCCTCCTCTGAGAAGGTAAGCCTTGGTCCTAGAGGAAAGTACAGGACACAGAGGTTTAGTCATTTGCAGTGGGTCCTTGGAAATCACAGTTACTGAACCCTCCACTTACACACATATTCAGTGTGTAAGTGATAGACCTTTAGGCTATTACTTACACACTGAATATGATGCTTTAGGATGGGAGCAGTGCTGTTGCAGGAGTATCGACAGCTGAACAGCACTGCTGCCTATTTGCTCTCTCCCAGTATTGACTGTATTTCTTAAAGCTGCAGCTGCTGGAAGCAAGGGATTTAAAAAGAGTAAGCTTAGCTTTAATTCAGAAAAATCTGTGGTCAAGAATTAAAAAGGGGCCCTGGGTAAAAATTCAGGGGCCAGAAGTCACATTAAGCAAACGTCCCATTTAATTTTTAGTTCTGACTGTTTTTAAGCTCACCTCGTGGTTTTGAAAGCTGGATTCATAAGTATCAGTCACTGAGGCTTGTAACACCTTGGCCAACATGACACAAGGAAAATGAAAATTAAACGTCTTTTAGGTAAAATTGTTTTTCCTACTAATTTCTTAAGCTCCTAAAGAACTTCTGCAATTTAATCTAGTTTTGCCACTTCATGATGTGTATTGACTTTGCAATTTATTCAACCCAGACAATGAAAAAAGACCAGTCTTTCTGAGTGCTGTGGCTGCCCTTGACCTGCACAGTTACTGCTTTTTGACCTGCACAGTCACTGCTTTTTGACCCGCACAGTTACTGCTTTAAACCTAAAGCAGTTGCCTACAGCAAACTTAAACATGCAGCAAACAAGTTCACATTTTCCCTGTGTGTCACCCACTTCCCATTGCAGCATAAGATGCATAATGAAACTACTGTCAGAAAGTAACAGCTACAAACACATACATCTAGGTTGAGGATTAACATAAATAATTTGTGCCCTTCTAACAGATGAGGGGATTATATGGTATCCTATTGTGTAGGCAGTGCATACATCAACCTCATTTCTTTTAGACAAAAGCTAAATTTGAGGCCTGAACTATTACTTCTTCCCTAATGATAAAAGACAGCTGCATAAGGCAAAAAGTGCAGTGATGTCTGAGCACAAAAATGAGTGCAACTCTCAAAAGGCTTTGCAAAATTCAAAGAGGAGCAATAAATACTCCTGTTTAAGGGAAGTAAAAATTGAGACATCCATTACTTTTATTAGAACTGATTTTGTTATCTCACTCCTCTCCTGCCTTTGATCTCGCTTCTTCTTCCTGAGACTAAATAGATTAGTCTGTTAATGAGACACCTCAGTATGTAAAATTACCTGCAAGATGGTCCTTCTCCTTGGGAGCTTCCCAAGCCCATGCTCAGAGTCACCATTACCATAAATTCCTGAGCAATTTGTGAGCTTGGGATTTGCCTTCTCAGGAGATGCACACAGCGATGCTGTTACCCAAGGGAGTGGAAATCAAAGAGCACAAGGTCAGAGGACAGTTTTTATCCTTGTGAAGAGACACCTTTTATTAGCACTGTTTTTCAGGAAGATATAGGCTTTCAGTCAGCTACAGCCTGCCTCTCCAGCTCTTGCAGAAACTTTTTAATGCAGTTCTCTGAAAAATGCAGTTACACAATGCACCTGCTATGGGGCAAGGTGGCTCACACGTGCATCTGATGGTTTACAAAAATATTATTACTTTAAAATGATGCCTCAGGTTTGATGCAAACATTGAGAAAAGAATGAGAGACAGAGATTCACCCTGTCTCTTACAGACCTGTACAGTGTTAATTACAAATTCTCTATTCATTAATGTGATCCCACCATTCCAAGATGCCAGCTGATATTTGCAGGGCTGCCAGATAGAGGGAAAAAAGAAAATAAGAAGTATAAACTCCTGGGTGTCATGATGCTGTATTTTACAGAGCCACTGCTTTAGAAATGATATGACAACAAATTGGCTTCAGTTTTGCTACCCTACTACTACTACAAAAAAAAAAAAAAAAAGGGTCCCAGAGAGAAGCAACAAAACCAACTAGAGACAAAGAAATGTCTGGATGAAGACAGGCCGAACAGATGGGAATTCCTCTGTCTATACCGGAGAAAAATAACACAGGAAAAGAAAAAAAAGAATACATATCAAATAACGAACTGTAAAAGGAAAAGTAAAGCAGAAACTTCTGTAAGTATGTCTGTATAGAGCTTATACTGCTGAGTGTGCATTACAGGTATTTCGACTTAAGGCAGAGAGAAATGGCTGTGGTCAGAAGTGAAGCAGACACTGGCCTTGAGCACACGCTTCAGGTTCCAGGGATGCCAGAAGAAACAGCAGCATGTCAGCCAAGTCAGTGGTCACCCAAACTCTATCTACTGAATTGTTTTTGACAACTTTAGGGCTCTTCCTTTTTCCTCTAACACTTTTTAGCACTGCATAATGTCAGAGTGACATCTTGAATGAGATGGGCCAACCTGGAGCTACAGCCCTGTGTGTCCAGTGCTAGTGTTGCTATTAGTCTCAAATATCATTATCTCTGTAACTTTTCCCAAATATGTCACACACTCTCAGGTTTCGGTGCTCAGTCTGAGCTGAGTGCAGGTTTCCACTGATCATTTCAATATTCAGCTTGCAGAGCTGCAAGTCTATGATAAGACCGTGCCCATCCAGAAAATGTGCCATAGAGGCCCCTTGCTTCATCACCTGCAGCAAAAGCCACTTCCAGAGTCAACTAAATCAGAACAAAGTCGTAAACCCAACCACACATTTGTACAGGAGAACAAAAGCAAGATGAGTCCCCCAGGCTGTGGGCTGAAAGCAGGACCAGCCAGTAAGCACCTGTGCTTTGCTCAGCCTTCCCAGTTTGTGCTAAACCTAGCAAGTGCCAAATCTAGAAAACAAAGCAATGAATCAAACTAGAGAGCAGAGTAATGAACTACAGCTGAGGATCCAACTCATTAAAATATGAATTAGGCTAAGTTAGATTTATAACTAAGGTGGGGGAAATTAAACTGCATTTTTCTTCCTCAAATTAGAGCTTACCTATGGCGGTAAAATTCAGAGCAGGAAGAAGCTCAGCCCCTGCAGTCCAGCACTAGCCATGGAGTCTGCCACACTTGAACCAAACACCCACAACTTATTTGCTCTCATTCTGATGTTGCTCCAAGTGCACTTAATGGCCAGCTGTAATTGGAGCATGACATACCTGCAGCAGCAATTTGAAAGGCTGTAAGAATAAATGCATGTGTGTTACTATTTTCTCTAATATAAGTGATTGGGTGAGTGATAGGAGTAAATAGATTGGAGTGAAACAGGAAGGTCAGTTCCAAATCAGAGCCCCTAAAAGTCCTGGGATGTCAAAAGTCCTGGGAGGCTTGGATCAAAGCTCCTGAGAATTTTTGCAGCAACAAATTCAAAAAGCGCAGCCCTGGAGAGGCACCTTCTGAGTAACACAACCAGATATTTGGAGAGCAATCAAAGCAACAACTTTTTTTTTTCCTATGTGGTATGGTACTACATGCTGGAAACATACCTTTCCCAAGGAGGGGTTTTTAATCCCAGGAGACATTTTGACTGATAGCTTCAGGCGACTGATGACTCTGGCAGCACTGGTTTCTTTAGCATCCAAACTGAGACACTCAAAAAGGGGTGTTTTGTTGGCAGAGAATGGTGCCCCCAGCACGACCCCCTGGGAGGGCCAATTGCTTTTGGAAGTGCACACCTCCTTCACCCAAGGTGATTACTCTGAAGGGAAATTGCTGTAAGAACTCATTAATGAAACAGGAAGCCATTATTTCTGACCAAGCATACAGTGTCCTTTACGAACAGCACAGGGCAGGAAAACAAACTCAGGTGAGAGCAGGTGCTGGCCTTTTCCTCTCAGATAAGAGTGTGAAAACTGCAGTAAACAATGTGTGCTCTGTATTGGTCTGCTCAACACCCGTGTCGCTGCCTTAACACAACCTAAACCCGTGACAGATAGCACAAACTACTGCATTCCTTAAGTGACCTTGGAAGGGAATAGCTCATGTATCAAGTGGCAGCCCTACTCCAAGCGTCCTGGTAGCAAGGTGTCCCGTAGAGCATTTTAAAGCACATTATTCTTTCGTGTGGGGATGGAGTAAAGTGGCAGAGGCACACTGACTTCCCTGCCACCTCAGAAGCATGATTACTTCTCCGGAGTCACATTTTCTCTCCATCATGGTCCTACCAGAGCTGACATGCTGCCTCCTTCTCCTTCCTCCTTGCTGGGCTCTGGATGCCATTTGCTGTCACGGGGCTGACACGCTATTGCTGCTCTGCCTCTGCTCATCTCTGGAGGGTAAGGAGGTCCTGGTGGAGGGCCTGTGGCAGAGAGGCATTACCTGCACATTTGCCAGCTCTTACAGCCATGTTTTATTGAAAACCACAGCGCACTGATGAGCTCCCTACATAAACCAAGGATGGCATGTAAAAAGATAACATTTCTTGTGGGATCAGCCTAGGCTAAGGAAGCAATCTCCCCCTCTCCCTCCCATCCTCTCTTCTTCCAACAAAAACCAGACTAGATGCAATATATAGCCTTAGTCATGTCTAGCCCATCACATTTCTGATGCATAAAGCATCCTCAAAACGTCCTCAGATAAGATATTTTTCCTACCTTGTGCAATTTAAGTTAACAATCAATAAACATAAACCAGTCCAGGATTTAACTGGAAATACTGATTCAGCATGTAGTAGGGGGACTCCTGGGCTAACACATCTGGAACACAGCTAATGCCACTGCTTCCAGATGTGTGCCCAAAACGGTGGGTACTGAGGAAATATTGAGGACGTGAAAGCCTGCTGCAAGCAGAGCTCATATCCCCAAGGCCTCCTGCTCCAAGGTGCATTTGAGGGCACTGTAAAACAGGAGGAGCAACGAGACCATGAGGTGAAGGAGCTCTGATTTGGCTATGGGCTACAGATACCCAGGGATTCCATTTCTTTGTTAATTCTCTTTTATTCTGCTTTACTGCAAAATCCATGTAAACATCCCACTGAAGCAGGCACACTTGTAAAGCAGCAGTACCTTAAAAAACAGATTAAAAAGGGCTTTTGAAGCTTCTCCTACTTCTTTTCTTTCCCACTTCAACTAAGAACTTTTCTCTGGAGCGGGAAGATGCATTTTTAATTTTTAAGAAAGATTATTGGGAACATAAATTTAAATACAGAGAGCCAATCTAGATTTGCATGAAGGCACCCCAGAGTACCATCTAATTGTAAAAACTAAGAATGGAGGAGCCATCTAAATCCATCCCACTGCTGATGGAGAATAGCTCCCCACAGGATATTTACAAGTTTTTAACGCCTTGGCCTTGTGCCTCACGTGCACCAGAGACATACTTTTAGGCCAATAAAACATCCCTTGTCATGGCTTAATGCTGGAAGAATTAATTTATCACTCATTATTTCATCTTTTAAAGCTCTGCTCTTTGGATAGCTGTGACATAATTCTTAAAAATCACACTAGTTAAAGAGCAGAATATGCTGTCCCCTCTGGCTCCCTGCCCACAAAGGCCAGCTATTCAAATGGTTTCCTTTTCCCAGCGTAATTTCAGCTCTTGCAGCTGACAAGGGACCAAACCCACTGATCACAGGGATTCTGGGTGGAACATCTGGAGTCCTCTCGCAGGTCCTGCCTGGCCACCCTCCGACTAAAGGTCTGTTGGAGGCTGGGAACAGTTTTTCCTTCACGGTGGTGAAAGGGTGTCCCTCTTTGGGCTAAATCAGGGAGTTATGTCTCAATTCTGACAAAGCAAGGCCTGACAAAGCAAAGACAAAGTTTTGACTTAACTGGAGCCTAAGGAAATATGATTTCACTTTAAATAAGTCTCTCTCTGTCTGTATTGTGTACACACAATCCCAATATAAGTGATTTCATCTTCCAAAGCTGAAGGTCAGCCATTTCAACATGGTATTTCTTCCACTGGGTGTCACAGTTTCTGGTCTCCTGGCAGATCTGCACCATCAACATCCTAAATAAACCACAAAAGCAAGGCAATTTGAACTCATTGGACGCTTTTATTTTACTGTAGCACCCAGCTTCATATCACATACATTTTCCAAAATTAGATGGGCACAGTATAGAACACTATACGTTTTCCAGCTTACCACGGGGACAGTCTGCAGCTGTGAAAACAAATTACTTAAATCTGGCTATCTAATTTATAAGTTAAAATTCAAATATATAATAGCCTTGGGGTATTTTTTTAGATTAACAATCATAATGCTTGCAATACAACTTCTTTTTATAAAAAAATCAGTAACAGAGTAAAACATAATGCATATGTTCATAGCACATATCAAGATAGCTGAAAAAAACTTCAAAATACATAATCTCTTTTCAAAGATACTAAATCACTAAGATTTACCTTTTTTCCTGAAAAAAATATTTTACTCTTTAGTCAATAAAATATGTAGCTTCATGAACCCATGTATTTTCTTGTCAAGGACTGTGTATGCTGAAGACTGAAAGACTGATGGGTACTGGAAAATGGACATCCCTCATTTCCCACCTAGGAACTTTTACAGGATCTCTTCCTCCTGATCTGGAAGCTCAGCTGGGAGGAAAGCAACCTATGCATCACCAGCAGGCAATTTTCACATTATGCTCATCCTAAATGGAACCCGTGAAGGGTTCCAAATGCCAGCCATCCCTTTGTGGTCATTTTACCATGCAAAGCCTCATCACCCTATGCTGGCTAGCCTTGGCAGTGTTGTAGAATCAGAGACTGGTTTGGATTGGAAGGGACCTTGAAGATCATCTAGTTCCAACCCCCCCTGCTGTGGACAGGGACACATTTCACTAGATCAGGTTGCTCAAAGCCCCATCCAACCTGGCCCTGAACACTTCCAGGGATAGGGCAGCCACAATTTCTCTGGCAGCCTCTTCCAGTGTCTCATCACCTTCACAGTAAAGAGTTGCTTCCTTGTATCTATCCAAACCTGCCTTCTTTCAGTTTGAAGCCATTCCCCCTTGTCCTATCACTACATGGTCTTACAAAAAGTCCCTCTCCAGCTCTCTTGTAGCCCCTTTAGGTACTGAAGGGTGCTTTAAGATCTCCCCAGAGCCTTCTCTTCTCCAGGCTGAACAACCCAAACTCAGCCTGTCTTCATGGGAGAGGTGCTCCAGTCCTCTGATCATCTGTCAAGCTGGAACTGTCTGGATGATAGCCAAACAAATTCCTCTCCCTGATGTGGATACAGAATTTCCAGCAAGAAAACTACTGCCATGCAGTCTGAAGATAATGTTTAGACTTTAACAGGATATCCAACAATTTACCAGCAACAAGGCTGCATTGACTAAACATACTTTTGTTACATCACCAAAACTCTCTGGAAGAGCGAACTGAGGACTTTCTGGAAAGAGTTGGTAATGTTTCCACTGCATCCTAGTATAATATTAATAACTAGGAAAAGGACATTGATCCTTAAGGATTAATGTGTGTTCACAGGTAGTTTGTTTAATAAAGGAATGCCTCAGAAATGGAAACTGTTTGCCTTGCTTAATTACCAGGTCATTATTTATTTTGAAAGGCTCAAATAAAAATGGCTTATCTACAAAGGCAACCAATCATTACTTAGCTGGGCATTTTTCTTTTTTCACCACGGAATTACCATGATTGAAACAAATATAGGTATCAGGTGATATGAATTTTAACAGATCTATAAAGAAATGCATGAACAAAAGGAAGACACATGAGTGCACTTACACCCACACTGCTCTGCCTAGCCCTGTTCTGCAGACAGAAATATTTAACTGCCCACTGAAGACTTGAAAAGGGGCACCAGGCTCACAGTCAGCACAGCCTCTCAGATGCAGGGATGCCGTGCTCCAGCTCCCGCTCCCACTTATCCTCTCTTGCTGGGCATGTTGTGCTCTGCTCAAGTACCTCCAGAAACCACAGACTGAGGACAGTGAGAGCTCATGCATGGGAATGTGATCTCGCTCCTTGGTCAGGCTGCCACCTGGGGCAGGCAGACCTTAGTCGCTGTTCCGGGTCAGGCATGTCAGGGGCTTGAAGCTGATCACTCCCCTGCAGCTCAAGGAAGTACCATGAACATTAACCCTGTGAGGTCTCCTTTCCTGACCAAAAGGTTTTGGATGTAGGAGCATCTCCCATCCAAAGTTTGAGAAAGTAAAGGTTTCTGCAAGAAATTATGATTTTGCTACACCCACATTCTCCTAAAGGAAAAATAGTTTTGAAGAAAATCTGTAACACTGGATTTAGGTGTGAATTTGGACCAGCTAGGGCCTGTTAACAGTAGCCATAAGCATGGCTGCATGGAGCAACTGCCAGAAGCACTGTCAAAGCTTCATGATGCCTTCTCCTCTCCTCAAAATGCTAATAGCTTCCCAAAACCAGACACTTTCTGTGGGCTATCATAAATGCTTAACCATTGAGACATACAGAAAAGTAACCTCCTGCATCCTATGTATAACACATCGACATCTCTCCTTGAATATTTCACTTTACCAATGCATGAAGTAGTGTATCATCATCATAGCTGACATTTCACCATAAGGAATACAAATCAACTCACATTCTAGTCATTGAAGCTGAGTGGGGTATTTGATTGCAACGCTAAAAATGCAGGGATTGTTAAATACTTTTATTTATTAATCCAGTGGTAAAGTAACAGCCAAGCAAGTATTTCATTGTTGGCTAAGCAAGTATCATAATTTTTCAGTGAATGAAAAAGCCTCCTGGATTTTAGAAGAGAGAAAATTGAAAAAGACAGTATAAAGCAGACTCTTCTACTCTTCCCTTGAACAGCGTCTATTCCACAAATAACTCAGGTGAAATAAATGGGAGATTATTTCAAAGGAAGCTCCTATCAAATATGAAAAAGTCCTCCACTGCCTTAAAATGCAATGTGCACACTTCTTTGTAATAATTTAAAAGCTTTCCTTAAAAAATCATCCATAAAAGAAAAAACTAGTGTGCCATATGATTATTTCCTATGAAATAGTAAGGGCTTATTACCCAAATGACAACGTATGAATAAAAAGCAAACAGACAGAGCACTTAACCTCATTAAATCTCAGGAATGACTCAGTAGTATTATGAACAAATGAAATAAATGATGATAAATTCTCAACAATACCACTATTAGCAAGAGGGCAGTGGCTCTTTTGCAGATTCCCAGAAAAGCTTGCATTCCTCACATTTTGTCACTGACCAGGAATGACCATCTGACCCCAGCTATGCAACAGCCACATGAGAGAAGTCCCAAATCCAGAAGAACAGTTGTTGCTTGTTGACATAGAGATCTTTAGTTGAATCAAAACTAGTGTATTGCAAAAACAGACTTTCAGTAACAATTCTGCAAATGCTTATTTTCACATGCAGACTTCTGGATTCGTGTCCCCCATTCACATTCCTTTCAGCAGAAGTAGACTGTTTCCCTATCACTTTAAACACTCCCAGTGATACCTATCTTATCTCTCAACAAAACTTTTGGCTGCTCTGGTGCCCTCTGATATGCCACGGCAGCTGTTCCATGAGACACCCCAAGGAGAGGTTACCCAGCTGCTTCAAAACTGCTTCTCCTTCCTCTCAGCCCCAGGGCCATCCTACAGCTACAGGGAGGAAGCATCACACCCACAAGGGTGACAAAATTGCTGCACCGTTTCTGCAAGGCGAACACATGCACTTAAATGAGGTCAGTGAGACACGTGCAGGGTCATGTTTAAGGTGGACCAAGGTAGGTGACATCCCCTGGCAGTAAAGCACACCACACCCATAGTGGGAGCAGGGCTGACATTATTATGTCTGAAGTCACCCAATCCAAGATATTGCCCCAAGAAATAAAGCAACATTCATTAGCCAGCTTCCGCTACAAGAACTGAGACCAAAGCCACCAACCACTGCATCCATGGAAAAATCCCCGTGGGATTCAGCTGGCCCTGGATCAAAATGCAGGTTAAACATTAATCTTTGATTCTTCCTCTAGATAATAGGTGGGCATTAGCAGCTTTCTCCTATCAGCAGCATCTCCACTGATGTGCAAAGGAACCTTAACAAAAGCATGCTGTAAAAGGCAATTACTTCCATCTCACATTTTATAGCTCATACATAGCACTTTTGCTATCTTTCCTCTTCTGGAAGTACTGTTCTTGTACACATCCTTAAAACAAATCAGCAGCTATTAAGACAACAAAGCAGACTAATACAAATGTACATAGAATAGCTTTTATAAAAATGCCCTGAATGCATTTTTAACTTCTTGTTAGAAATACACTGTTGGTTAAAGAAAGAAAAGAAAAGAAAAAAGCTATACACCAGCCATCTCAAACATGCTAAAAGAATGCAGAGACACTGGTAGTTGCAAGCAAGTGCTCAAATACTGGTGATTAGAAACAGCTGTAGCTCAAAAACATTTTTTTCCTAATTTCCAAAATAATTGTATTTTAGTATTTTTTACTGTTCTTTTATATGATTTGAACTAATAAAATACAAGTTCTCTAACATTAAAATACATCCGTGATTGCATAATAAACAGTACTAAGAAAATAATTATTTGACATGTGATTGAGGATAAAGATTCTGTACATCTTTCAAGCTCTATTCCTATGGTTTGTTAAATCCAAGGTACTCTACAATTATACAATCCTATAGGAATCAGTAACACCCAGAAGCACATCTCAGAGGATGAGTTTTCAATTTAAGCAAGAATTCAGGAATGCTGTACCTCTTAATGATCAGGGCAGGAGGTGCTGCCAAAATGCATATAAATCAGGAATTCTTTACATAAATAAAATACTCTCAGGTTATTTATTTCAGTGATAAACTGCATTTACACATTAGGCTGGGAAGGGGGAGGGAAGAAGGCAAAGCATCCCCCACTCGGAAATATTCCACAGTCAGGTATTTGTTTTCTGTACCTTCCTCACCTGCAAAGGCAAAATGTGCGTAATGGGGTGAAGAGACCCAGCAAGGCCAGTCCTCCCCATTGCCTCGGCAGAGACCCTGCTCAGCTGCACAGAACTCCTCTCCTTGCAAGGCTGCTGGACACTGCTCTGCTCCTGCTCCTGCACGGCCGTGAGGGAAGTCACAAGACGGTGACAGGACGTAGCTGCTCCAGCTGCGTTTCCAAGGCAATTCGTTCCTTGTGAACCTCCTGCAGGAGGAGAGGTGTGTTAGAACTTTCGGGATGCTCGCATGCACCACCCTGCTCCAGTAAAGGGCAGCCAGGCAGGCTCTCGCTGACCTCCCATGAAAGGGCTCCCTGTCAGTGGGGGAGCTGGGCTGGACTACAGCTCCTCCAGGCTCTGCTTCCCCATTTGGGCAGGCTCAGAGCCCCAGCGTGGGAGTGCACTTGAACCGCCCTAAGCCTCAGTGCAAGATGTGCCTGAGGAGTACCCATCGAGTCTTCTGGTCTCCATAAAAACAGCACAGCTCTGCTCTATCAGAAAGCTTCCAGACAGCAATTTTGTTTGTCTGAAGTTCAGTTTTCTTCTCCTGTGTGAACTTACGCAAACCTCTCTGTCTTTTCCTGCTGTAAAACACAGGTAACAGCACTGGCCTGCTGAAGATGGAAGCAAATAAGACCTGACCCAAGGAAAGACGGCAACGTGCTGTCATTAAAAGCTTTCATCTCTGTGCTTATTTCAATTAATGTCCCATATTTTGCTCTGATTTCAATACTTATGGAAGTGACACGTAACTGATTACAGGGAGCTTTGTCACTGATTTTCAATGCGTTCCTTACCTTCAGCTGCTGCTGGAGCTCACTGTTCAACCTGGCGAGCACAGCATTGGCTTCTTTGTTTTTTCGTATAGCGGTCTGAATAGCCCTTTTCTGCTTGGAAGACTGTCTGCCAGATAGATAAACACAAAACATTTCAATTAAGAGCCTCAACACTGGCTGGTGCCAGAAGAGCAGCCACCCATTTTGAGTAACTCTCTGCACCCTGGGCTACGCTTCAAAGACAAGGTACAAACTACAGATTTAAGAGAAGAAAAATGTAACACTGGAATGAGATGGCTGAATCAGGTGGAATATTTGAAACTTGTTAACCTGAATGACAGAAATATTTTAGGCTGTCTCAATTATTTCAAAATCACTGCATTCTCATTGAGCTTAAAAATGATCCCTGCATAGCTGTGCTTATTGCAGCATCTTTGCCTTAGCTGTTTTCAGACACCTGTAGAGTTTAAAGAGTCAGGAATGGTTAACAGAAAATACAAAAATCATTCTATACAGAAAGAAAGGACATTGGGATAAAAATGCTGTCTCAGATTTTTGCTGATTCTGATGTTTCTTTACTTCAAAAATTAATACTTCTGTTATTCAAAGCAGTCATTTCCACCAAAACCATCTGACATCACAAACAGGAAAATGACTGATGGACTTCCCTCAGCTCTTCCACTGCTAAAATAAAGGATGTACCTTTTTAATTTTAAGAACTTATTTTATTAATTAAGAATTTTTATTACTTCATAGTCTGTGGTAACTGATTTGGAGGAAATGACAGCTATGCAGACAGGTATAAAAAGAGACAGCTGTACATAAGTACCAACCTGTTCAAAGCAAGAGAGATAACAACAATAAGAAAGAAAGAAAATACAGAACATAGTGACTGAATACCCAAGCCCCTTTCCAAATAGATAATTTTAAAGTTTTACATGAGGCAACAAGAGCTCTTTAATGCCAGATTTGATCTAAAACAGATGCCCTATTTAAATATGGTCCAGTGGCACACAGTCCCCATTAGCTCTTCTCTCTTAACAGAGCTGATGGCACTGATTTTTGCAATAGACTCTTTCTTGCAGCACACCAACAGGACTTTATGCTGTTATCTTCCAGTGAACTGTCAGTTTTCTGCTTTACTATTTTGCTGCAAACTACTCTCCATAGGCCATAAAGTAATAAATGATAGGAAAAAAAATAAAAGCAGGGCAATATATGTCTGTGGCCATTTTAACATTTTAGGAAAGACATAGACAAGACAGGACTGAGATGTTAACAAATGCTGTTATCTTTGAACCACTATGGAATAGGCACTCCCAAAGCACAAAATAGTACTTTAAGAGCACCCTAGGAGTCTTATTACTTATTCTAATCTCCAATTATGCTGCACAGATTCAGTCTACTGATAAACAGTCTGCCAAGAAACGCTCAATTGATTTGGGCAGTTTGATTTTGTTTCAGACTGAATCAGATGTCTTTGCAAGGCCCTGTGTGATGGTGGGGTATAATGTTTGCACAGTGCTGCAGCTGAAGGAGATGCACAGACCCAATAGGGTTTCAAGTGCCTTTGCTTACCATTTGTACAGCCCCTTCTCCACCACTATTAAATACACATAGAGTGAAATCCACACAAGTCTTTGTTGCTGACAGCTTTGACAGCAGTATTTATGACTGCAAACAACACATGTTGGGTTTGGCCGTTATCGGACAGACCACAAGTGGTCTGTGGCTCATCTCACAGCAGTGGCAAGCCCGTTTCCAACATGCCTTGCACTGAAGAGATATCACAAGAATATGACCAACATCAAGCATTCCATGACTCAGCTTCCTGGGCATTTATTTGGTCATATTTGTCCACATGAAGGAGCAAAATTCCGGAAGACACATGCAAAGTAGAAACACACATCCTCACATATAAAAGGAGTTGTGTTAGAGATGTTGGTGTTAGAGATGGTTGAACAGCTAGGCTTGCTCTTCAGCCATGTCTACCAAGTACAGAAGTAGGACACCTTTGAAGAGGTTATCTACCTATCAAATACTACTGACAATCACTACAGGCTTAGTCTGCATTTGAGAAGACTGATGTAGGTTTCAGAGACCTGTATCTTGTGAAGCATTCTAAGAAACAGAACTATTAAGCACAAAATTATACCAAGAGCAAACAGTGCTACATCAGATCTCATGTTGCGGTTTGGCATGCTTGGTACAGGTTTTTACTTTTGGACTGGGAGGTGAGGCTTGACTGCTGGCAGGGAAGAAGTCACATTTATAGTGGGAGAAAGCTCGGGGGTCTCCAGCCCCTGTGCCTCTGTCCGGAGCTTCCTGCGGGCGGGTTTGGAGGGTGGCTGAGCAAGAACAACCTCCTGAAAGGAAAAAGCACAGCAACGTTAAGTCAGGCCATATGTGTCCCATCATTAGGCTGGAGAATACTTGTGACACATAAATTGCTGACAGCTGGTTAAGATTTCATAATTTAAAGACGTACAGAGCTTAATTCAAATTTGGTAATAACCTCTCAGGTTTCTGACTTTGAAAAAGGAACAAGAACTCCTGCAATCCCTTCATGAATGAAAGGGTGTTTTGCCTTCATCTGGATGACAGGCTCTTCAGAACTGGGTTGTATAGCTCAGTGTGCATTGGGTGGAGGTGGAGGGAGAGGTATAAATACATGTACTAGCCCCCAGTTGACCCAAAAGCATTAAAAACAGTTTTATTTTCGACTATGCTTAATTGGAAAGAATCAATAATCCATTACTTGCATCCCAACTTACTGCCTCATGTGTCTGGCGTGGAGCCTCTCCTTCCTCCCCTCCTCTCTTACCTGAAGCAACACTGAACATAGTTTTGAAATACAAATACATGAAATTATCCATGCAAAATTAACATGTTGGAAGTATAGAAGGCCAGCTATTTCTCTTGATAAATTACATCAAAGAAATAGTCTGCGTTTTCTAGGTAAAGCAGAGTCTTGGATTTTTATGACTCCAGTGGTAAGAAATGTTTTCATTATTATAAATTAAGACATCCTTTCTTTTGCAATGAGAAGTAGCTCTACTACCATATAGCTGATTTAAATTATAAATATAAATGTATCCTCTTCAGTGTATTTTATTATTAGATCTATTTTACAAGGGATATAACTATTACTGCCTCATTTCATGAATGAGAAAGCTAGGACATAAAAAGTTGAATTGACTTGAGAAAGGTTTTTTCAGCATCACAGACAAAACCAAAGACCAAATTTCACTATCACACATTTTACTGGGCTAGATTACCTTCACTACTGTATTTTGGCCAAATGTTAATAAAATAAGAAAAAAGATAATGGGGAAATATTTAATGACAAAGCAATTACAAGCAAAAAAAACAACACTGTAGTAAGCAGCCTGAGTCACAAAAGACTACGTTGAGTGATACAAAATGTAACCAATATGACCATTCAGATTAGAAGGGTTGCAATTATTAAAAGAATTTGAATTATAAGGAAAAAGATTTAAACATTATAAACAGTTCTGTAATTACTGAAAAAAATCTAAAAATATTATCAGATGTTCTGATCAGGATATCAGCACATCATGACTGCACAGATCTCTGGTAATGCCATGCTCTGAAATCCTCTGCACAGGCACGGCTCCCTGCAAACACACCTCACAGCAAGGGAGGAACTGGCCTTCCACAACTATAATGCCAAACACACAATCCCAGTCTACCTTAAACAGCCCGAATCCTACCAAATCCACAGGATAAATCCCTCTCCCCTTTCAAACACTGTACAGTAAGCAATGGTCCAATAGCTAAAAGCAGATCCCTCTGCAGGGGCTCTTTGGCTGGCTGCTGCTGCACCAGGCTTTGGAAGATGGGTCAGCACTGCAACAACCACCTGCCTCCCACACCCCACAGCCTGGGGCTTCGCTGCATTTTAGGGAACCAGGTGGGATGAGGGGGAGCATGAAGTAGGTGGACCACAAGGATTTCATTTCCCCAGCAGGGCTACAAAGCAGAGGAAGGAAGAAGCAAGGCCAGGCTAGAAGTAGCATATGATGAGCACAAGCAGAGCAAGGACACTGCCCAGAAAACCCTGTCACATACAGAAAATGATGACACTGGATGTTTGCCTGTGCCCCCTGCTACAGTAAGAAGTGTGATGGTGCTCCTTGGGCAAGGTACATACTCCACCCAGCACCTACCAAAAGTTCTTGGCTGGGCTGAGTAATTGTCTTTCAGGTGCTCTCTGGCTGCAGGAAGGACCAGAGTGGGGAGGATCTGTATTTGCCCCCTATCCAAACCTGTTCTGGCTGGGGCTGGAGGAAGGAGGTGGTCAGAGCATGACCAGGAGAGGGAAAATGCTCACAGCCACTGCTAAGGCCACTCCACCCCTAAGCAAGGCCTTTGAAGTGTGCCATTTTCATTTCAGTGTTTACTTCATACAAATGATAGGTTCATATAAAAACATATTGGAAACTGCAAATCTTGAGCAAATCTCTCCCAGTCTATGTATATTTAGTGGCAGATCCTGACTTCTAGCAAACAGGTGTGTTTACATCAAAATCAAATCCTCAATTACTGAAACCAAGACGTGCATCACAATTTGGAGGAACTACAGGGAGACAGGGCTGAGTACAATCAAATTCTTTTTTGTTTTCCCTATGGCTCCACAAGCCCCTATTGATTTGAAAGAAATGGCAAGCTGCCCCTCTCAAAGCACGTGCATCAATGCATACGTACTAAGAGGTTTCTCAATGATTTGTCCAAGTTGATGTCACACACAATCACAGTTCTCTCCAGCGTCTTGACCTCCAGAGAAGGTAAATATGTAAAAACATAACCCTAACCCTCTGTTTAATTGCTTTTAAACTTAAAACAACCACATTTGTTGATGAAGGCAAATCACTCCATAATGGTACAATGTGTGCAGATCTCACCTTTTTTGCTGGACTGTTTTCTTCTGCCTGCGATGGGGGTCTGTTCATCTGAGGATGTAATTCAACCTCAGATGGTTGTTCTGTCTGCAACAACAAATCAGTCATTGCTACACCCAGAAAATGACTAGCAGTCACATACAATAAAGTCAATGAAAGGAAATGTTACACACAAAAGAAAAGTTACTTTAACAATTCAACAGTAGGGAAAATGGAGATCTAGGGTGACAGCTGAATGGATGACATATGTCTTTTGCAGGTTTTTAATGAAACCATATTCTTGCATTTTACTGTGCTGGGAAAACTGGAGAGAAGTTTTTTAGTGCAGCATTAGGAACCATGTCTCTGAATGTAAACAATCTAGTACCCAGAATTTCTTCTAGAATTACCATTATGGCCTAAATACTCTGAGAAAAACTAAGAGAGTGGAAAAAAGCTAGGGAGATCTTGGATATACCCTGTCACTTTATTATCACCTGAAACCAATGAAAATTCATAGGAGTAAGCCTCTGTCTTTGAAGTTAGTGAGGCTGGAGTGACAAAGCCTGAATCATACCAAAAATTCCAGCAAAGTTACTGAAAACAGAAATCAGAAAAAAGCAGACAAGTCTTCCCTCCTCCCTTCTCACATTTCAAACAGAAACCCAGCTGAACACTCACCACCCAGGTCTACACATCTGCAAAACGAAACACCTGATTCCCAACATATCTGACTGAGAAGCAGATTAAAACAGAGGATTAATCCCTTGCTTTGCCTCTCATGAAAGCTTTCTGCACCTTTTGATTTCCTCCACCAGGCCAGGGCACAGCACTGGGGAAGGTTTTAGAGCTGCCTGTCCCCAGGTGCACGGCAGCAAACATGGTTATGATAAACATGGTGTGGCTGTTTTCTGTCCAGAAGGCATGGGCTGGCTCTCCAAGATGGGGAAGGCAGGCAGAAGCAGGAGGCTCAGGGCACTTGGCACCGACAGACAGCCTCTTCTCCTCTTTCCCAGCTTCTGCCAAGTTGGAGCCAGGCTGGCAATGGCCCCCAGGCAGGAGGGCCAAGCTGCCTCCTGCTCCCTCCTCAAATAAGGCTCGTTTCTACACAGGTGAAGGCCTGTGCTTAAAACCAAGTGTGAAGCAAACCTCAACCTTTTAAAGCACCAGGATTTTAGCTGTAATAACAATTTGCTGCACACCAAAGAACCTAACTCACTGTTGCCAAGAGGTTTCTGCATAGGCCCACCTAGCTCTATAGCAGTCACAAGTTTCCAAGTGCTTAACTGTAAGTTAAACAAAAACAACAGAAAGCACAGAATTTGGTATCTTTAAAAAGGAGGAATTTTCCATACCATTTTTATTTCTTCCATAACAGACACAATAAGAGCTGTACAGAAAGATGCAGGGGAAATGTGGTTCTGTGATACTGCTCTTCTCCAACCATACAGTATGAAACATGTGCACAGAGGAGGAGGTTTTGAAATTAATTTTTTTTAAATGCATGTGAAGTTCCTCAGGAGAGAGGGAAAAGGTATTTTGACTGACAGGATTTCTCTCCCACCCTTTTTTAAGTGTGCTGCATCTGTAGTGTTATCTGATGGTTAAAAAAACCCCAAAGAGCCCCTCACGCTGTAATCTTTCCACTTTTGAATATTAATATCTTATTTTTTTTATTTTAATAACTATTGGATGCTATCATTCGAATTTTGAAAAGCTTTTTATATATTGAAGGGCTTCCTCCATAAATGTAGATTTCTGGTCAAATAGAGTGAAATGGAAAAAAAGCAATCTTTTTTTGTGTGTCTATAAAAATCAAAGAGCTTTAAAAGTCCACTGAATGCTGCAGAACATTTCTTTATCAGCAAGCTGAATAGCCCATAACCTCCCTGATTTCTACAACTGCTTTTTATATATTTGAAATAAATGAAGACTCTAAGCACTGCTAACAGTAGCCTGGCAAAGTCTACGAGGGTTTCATGAATGATTTGGGGATGGCAAAGCTCAAATAATAAACAGAGCCACATAGTAAGTTTGGGCCACATCCATTTGACAACCCATTCATTCATTTAGGGACAGCAAGAGCAAACCCAGCCCTTCAGAGAGACATGTAATACACATACTGTAAAGTCCTCGTGGTATAGTTTTGCTATATGACACAGAACAGTGCCAGGCTACAGGAGAGACAGCTCTTAATGACCTTTCCTGGACAGGGAGCACTGGAAACCTGCCTTAACCTGGCCTGGCAGGCACTTCCTGGTGCCCACACTCTTGTTGGAGCCTACACTAAGCCTTGCATCAAAAGCAAGAATATATTAACTTATTGCAAAGAATGGAGGGGAAAAAAACCAAACTACCAAGAATACATTAACTTATTCCACAGAATGGAGAGAGAAAAAAAAAAACAAACTACCAACTCCATGTTATTTATGTATAGATAAAAAAATGCAACTTTTGAAGGACCAGTATGTTCAAACAGTGCAGAAGTAACTGAACAGATTGGTATTCTATGATGTCAATTTCAAATAATCAGAAAAACTGAAGGCACTGTCAGATACGGGACCTAGAGGAGAAGGAAAAATAAAAAAAAAAAACCAGAACCCAAACTTCTGCAGAACCACCCTCTCTTTCTTCCTTTCTTTCTTTTTTTTTTTAAACGGTCTCATTGCAGGAGAATATTTAAACCAAAGGGAACTGAAAAGGGTAAGAAAGGGTAAACTGTGTGTTCTGGTGAAAACAAATATAAATTGCGGTGAAAGTGTCAAAAAGGGTAAGATTTCAAAATCTGTGAGAGCAAGACACACTTTTTGCGAGCTGAGTGCTGTGATGTGTCTGTCAGGGACAGCCTGCAGCCCATGCCCAGGGCTGTGGTACCCGCTGGCTGAGGCTGGGTCACTGGGCTGGCCACGTCTCCCTGCTGCCAGGACACGAGGATGGCTAAGTTCGGCAGCCAGCGGTGCAGGGGCTGGGGAAAAAGAAAGAAATAGCTACATCCGACCAAAAAAAAAAAAAACCAAACCAAAAAAACCCACCAAAAAACCACTACCACCAAAAAAAACCCAAAGAAAAAACAAAGGAAAAAACCACACACACACACCCCCCACCCCCCGCAAAAAACCCCCTAGTTCTGGTGATGCAGCTCCTGCATCATGAATAAAACCAAGCGACTGCGGTGTCCCTAAACTGCCACCTAGTGGCACAGGGGACAGGCCATCCCTGAGCACTGCTGAGCGCTTGGCACATGCACCGTGCATCAATGCAAAGAAGGCTTGCTGCTGCAGCCAACCCAACAAAGTCCTCTCTGAGAGGCTTTACAAATACATCTGCAAGCTGATGTCTCCCACATCGCCCCCACACAGGTTTTAAAGGAAAAGTAACTCCTGCTTTTTCTTCTGGCCGAGGGATTCTTTGCAGATTTCCTTCCCTTCACTGATTTGGACGTGGGGTATTTGTAACCTTCTGGTATTGGGCAGAGAGAGCCTGGCTCAACAGTACTCTAGTCCTGTTAGTGTCCTATAGTGGAGTACAAGGAAAAGGAGATCCTTCAGGAGCAGCTGAGGTGAGTTCCCTTTAGTTCTTCATCATTTTAATGTCATGCTTAGCATAGTCTGCAGGCAACTCACTCAGAAACATGGCAATAAACTACCTCCCTCCAATCACAGAAATGTCTTAAAATTTTCACACATCTTGGCACGATTATATTCAGGTTTAAATTCTTCACCACTGGTTTACTAATTATGCATTATGCAATATGGTCTTCCAAAGGAAACTCCATTTATGGTAGTGTAGAAGTGCTTTGATGGAGGTATCTCACATCCTCAGAATGGAGTAAACCACTGACATGGGGAATGCTGCTGTGCCGGCTGATGTGGCTGGGAACACACCCAGGGTTACAGGAGATGGGCAAAGAATACCTTGGTCATCTGCCCTATCAGCAGTGCATTGTCTGCAGACCCGGCCTAAGGGTATCTGGATTTTGGGAAGCAGGGTAAGTGACCACAGAAAAGAGCAAGAAAGTGTCCTTTTCCAAATCTCCTGAAGAGATTCTCTTCGCAGAGACCAGTCCAGTTATTAACAGACAGTACCTCCTGTTCCTCAGCACAGTCTCAAAACTTCTAGGAATAGCCATACCCTTCTCATTCTTCCAGGCAGAACTGGCCAACAAAGCTTCTGTGCAATGGCCACAGACAGAGCTCAACCTGCGGCCTATGGCCAACACTGAGCATTAGGACAAATAATTCCTCATCGTTAAGGAGAGTATCAGGAATTGCAAATGCTCCTTATTTCATTGCATGATCCCTGACCAGCCATTGATAATCTCCTCACTGCTCCATGTGACGACACTTAACAGCACCTTTCTACAAGAATATGTAACGCTCACTTAAGCACTGAGTGCTTCGAAAGCCTCAGATGAAAAATTTTCATAACCGTAAGAGAACACAGTATCTTAACAACTGGTTCTTCGCTTAGATTTCCTGTTCTTTTGCTTTGCAATGCTGGAGTATATGTAGATTTCACACCCACTTTTCAAGACAATCCGTAACTAATCTTCCAGAACAGAAGATCTACACCAAGCTTTCATATTTCTGTTACCTGATAGCCTTTTTGCAAGAGGTGAAGTATATATATTCAATCATTCCCATAATTCAATTTCGCCCACACTTAAGCTCCAGGCTAACTTTACACATGGAAATAGTCCCATTGTAGCCACTGGTACAACTCACAGAAATGAAATTATCATTGTGCCTTCATTGGAGTAGCCCATAATCATTACCTATATAGTGCCACTGCTTAGCTTTGCAAAAAAAGTATTGAGAACAGCTTATCTGTAAGAAAAGGTAGGACACTAAATATGCTTAATGCTCTGCATGTGCCCATTGCAATCTTCTATCATCTCTACATATGTTCATTTAAGAGGTATTTTGCTCCTTTCTAAACACTCATATTTTTGTGCTTAAAGCCAATTTCTGGGAAGTCAAGACATCTCAATTCCAGATTCTGTGAGTCTCCTGCATCCCACACTGAATCATCAATTCTTTTTATTGCTCATTACAAAAACTGAAAATGGTAAGACAGAAAAAAACCCCACAGGGATGCAAATGCAACAAGCTGCCAGGGTCTTAGCGTGCTGCCTGCTTTCTCAGCGCTGTGCAGCCCTGAAGTTTTGATAAGCTTTTTCTTTCCCTGAGCTATCTGAGGGCTGGTGATAAGGTTGAGGAGAAAGGCAGTAAATACAAACAAATTGCTGCAATGTTCAGCTCATTCACAAGGAAAGAATAGGACCCAGATGGAAGCATTAACAATCTGTTTTAATACTTCAACTTCCACAAAACCAGATTAACGTAAGCTAGAAAGGCATATGTGCATTCCACTAGAGATACAAGCATTGGGTTCTTAGCTTCTTTATTTGTTGTTATGATAAATGTGAAGCCAAATTAAAAAATTGTTACAACACATTTTAATTAAGATACTCGCCTTCTTCCACTCTTTCAGAAACCTCTTTAGAAAGGATTTTACAGCATCCATCAACTACTCCTCAAATTCAATTTTAACTGTGCTACTTTCCACCACTTCTTAAACCATAATTTATTTTGTCTGGCTGTCTTAGATTTAATATATAATTTTCATGAGAGGAAGATAATCCATTTGTATTATATTAAAGTGGCAGATGGCAAAATCTTTTATGTTATAGAAGACTTTCAGTTTCATTACTGTTATAGGCTTCTTCAGTACCTATTGCACAGCTTATACAACATATGTTATTCTGCAGCCAAAACCATGGAGACGATCAAAAACCCCAACCTTTCCTTGCACAGTGGTTGTAAATGCAAGCTAAAAAGTATTCCTTTAATTTAATATAAAATACTTGTTTGGGAGAGTACCATCACGTATAAAATTGCATGGTGCCAAAAGCAAAATCTTCACTTTTTTGCGAGGGTAATTTTTATTTATGTAACAGAAAAGTTCCTTTCTGTAAAATTCAAGGTGTTCTGCCAGCACTTGAAATTCCTCATGTAATTTTACAGGATAAAGGAACGCCTGAGTATTTTATCCAAACAACCTTGTAACCAAGCCCGACCTCATCCTCCACGTATCTCTGCTTCAGCCAAAGACACCGGTGTGGGGGGGATGCCTGGACCACCTCCCAGCACGGAACCTGCACATGCCATCCTGCTCTGGAGGCCCAGAGGTCCCAGCAGGACACATGGGAGTCCTTCCCCTGCTCCTGGCCTCAGCATGGGCACGGGTAATTGATGGTTACAAATCCAGCCTGAACCACACTCGCGGCTCTCCACGGATTCAGCAGGACGTGGAGGCACGTTAGTAGAGACAACTTCTTGAAACGGGTCCCAGTTTTCACTTGCAACTCTGGATGATGAATGGCCAAAAAGCTTCAAGGAGTTATGAAGTATCAAGTAACATTTGGAGAGCAGAACATTCAATACGTTAAAAAGAATATTATCTTTGCTTTCCAACACCACCAGGGGCTGTGACTGGGCAGGGTGACCCACCCATCACCCCTCACAGTGCTTCATTTCCAGGATTTCACCAAATCAATAACATCTAATGGTAACGATGGCCACTAAACTGACAGCCAAATTCCGAGCTCATATAACACAGCGAGATTTTAATCTTCAGAGCTGCACTGTACTCAGGGTACTTCAGTTTGATAATGTTAACAGCTGCCTACCTACTCTACTTCACTTGAATGCTTCGCCTTCACCCATAACTTTTTTCAGTGCCTGCCAAAACTGCCAGCATGGAATCAGTGGGAAAAACACATCCCAAGGTCTCCAGAAATAAAAGTGCAGCACAAACTAGTGTGAATTTACAAAACCATCAGGCTTAAAATTGTGACTCTGGGAAAAGAGACCAGGAATATCAGTTTTTTCAGCCAAGATACACAGAGTTTTCTTCCAGTCCCACTGTTTTCAAATTCCCTTATACAGCACGGGCAGGATTGAAGATACGCCTTCATTACTGGACAGGAAGGTACTGAAATAGAGTAATTTAAATAAAGGAATGTTGATCTAATTGGGCAACATTGCAGATAGTTAACTGATGTTGGATAAAATCCTAAAGTTATATTTGCTCTTCAGTGTTCATCCGTAATTCCTATTAACATAAATATGTTACTAAATCTCCCAGAGAAAGCAGCTGTGGTAAATGACTTCTGTAGGCTTAAAAGCCAACAGTAATAAAGTATTATTTTGTTTTCCATTAAAAAAATAACAACAGAGGCTTATATGAGATGTGCATACATGTTTGGCTCCAGCAGAACATTATTCATGAGCACCCGAAGTTATTTGCTGTCTGAAATCTGTGTCACGGCAAATCAGCTGCATAGCTATTGTCTTCCTACTGTGATTGATTCTTGCACCTCCATGTTACACAAATTTTCTCTCTGCAGCCCTGGATCTGCACAAAAGTTTTGGGGCCACCTTTATGCCATTTCTCCTTGATGACTTCAGTTTACTATCAAGTTAGGAACACAGGATGAGGAAAACTTACCCAAGCCACTGAATCCCATTCTCTACAAGGCCAGAAAAAAACCCCAGTAGGTATTTCTGAAAGCTACAGGGTATCTGTTTTATATACCACAGCATGCCATGGGAAATAAGCAGAGGCAAGGCACTGCCAGTATCCTAAGTCTACAACAGCTTGTAGTATATTAAATATTTATGGTCAAAAAAGTTGGGAAACTGATACAGATAAACTTATCCTTAAATCCAAGAAGCCACTGCAGACTTGCTAAATGTGAGATGTGCTACTAGAGATCACAGAAGGTGTCAGTGAAGTTACACACAGGCTTATGCACAAAAGGAAAACACTTCAAAATAACATGTCCAAAAAACCCCTCTCGTCTATGCATAAGTGTTTTTCCATACATAATCTTTCCAAGCACTCTTTACAAAACTGAGGCAAAACTTGAATGATTTTTATTAATAGGAAAGCAATATGAATTGATGAATCTAATAAAAGAGTTCATTCTGCAATTCACACTGTCTTACTGTAAACATCAATTCAAAATGGCTTGCAGTGCAGAGAGGTATGAGCTGGAATTTGGGTTAAAAGATCATGAATTGACGATAATGATGAATCCACACTATTTAAACTGGCTTATTGTCCATCTTTATTTATTCAGGTTACTTACACTCACCATAGGAACCTCAGATGAAAGCATCACTGCATCAGAGAAGCGTCTGGCAAAAGCTCTGAGGAAACCTTAAGTACAGCTTATGGACTGATACAAAGTCAATAAAATGCTGACTTTGGCAATGGAGACACATCCTGAGAAGGAGCTACTATAGCCTTTTAGAAGCCATCAAGAAAAAAGAAATCCAGAGTCAAATCCACCAGCTCCAAAAGATGCCATAGAAGTAAAAAAAAAAAAAAGATGCAGCCACCACCTGTAAAGGCATCTGCCCAGCAGAGGTGTGGAACAGCATGGGCTGGCAGCAGCAAGCTGAGCAGAGAAGCCAGCCCTGCTGCTATTTGCCATAAACTGGCCAGGTCCTCACAGCATCCCAAGACTGGAGCCTGCCACAGTAAGCCTGCGCATCCCCTGAGCTGTGAAGTCAAGGCCACGACAGTACCAGCTCCAGGTATCACCCTGTGCTCTGCTCACCCAGTGATACAGTCCTTGTCCCTTGTAATTCAGCTGCCTGGACTACAGAGGCAGAATTGGATGTGGACATAATTTAGGAAGTTTGTAGTATGAGTAGAGACGTTTGGCACGCTCTGAATAACCAGTGATTCAGTAACTCACCAAGGTTAATTACCTTGGAGGTTCTGACAGGAAAAATAATGTTTTCCTAAGGGCTGAAGTAAATTCTACTAAAAAGCACTGCAACACAGGACCAAAGTCAAGGTGCCATTTCTATATTGCTATTGATTAAGCTCATAGGAGGATTCTGCTCCACTGAAATGTAACACCTACCCCTTGGTACCTCTCTTTTATGCACTTTGGTCTTAACATCCCATGAGCCCTCTAATCTCACTCAAAAGAGCCAATTGGTTCAAGCTGCTTCTCAGTCATCCATAGAAAACCATAGTCCACAGAAAGAAATTATTTCCCTTTCCTACTCCATCAACTGATTTCCAAAGCTGAGCCAAAATAATCATATCATGAGCATACTTATACGGTGCACAGCCACCTGAAATATGCAGGGCTTGCTTCACTTCCAAGCTACATTTGTCATTAACAGTGCTTAACTGCAAGCATACAGCAAAATGACACTAAAGAATGATTTTCAATAACATTGTTAAAAAATAAGTTAAAACAGAAATTTAAGAAGAGTTTGGTAAATCTTGAAACAAGAATAAGCTGAATATGCAATTTCAGCCTCATGGCTTCTCCTCAGTTCTTGATCCTCGCTCAGCTTTGAAAGCAGATTCCTTCCTCCAACTTCTCTGTGCTCTTTAAATCAAGGGCCCCACTGGACTACTGTAATCCATATACCCACTGTTGCCTACATGCTATTTGCAAAGGTCAGCTCAGATGAATTATGACCCCATCACACATACTTCCCTACTGTCTGTTACCTTTATCACAGAAAGGCATGCTTGGAGAAAAAATAAACAATGTGACGAGCATGAAGTTTATTATATTTTCAAGAACTGGTTTTATATACAGTTTTGAGAGACATGAGTATAAAAGTATTTTGATATTTGATTCAGTATCTTTAAATATCATCAGAAATAAATTAAGTAAATGTAAGTGATGCATGTTAGCAAAGCATCAGCTGCATATTTATTACTGAGCAGACAGAGAAACCACTCTCTTTCTTTTTCTTTTAGAAACCAGACCTTTGTAATGGAGAGGACTGGATCAAAAATTTCACACAAGAATCTTCTTGTGTTTATCATTTTAGAAAGGTCCTGTATTCTGCATGTCCCAATGTAGGATGAGCACTTGGTTCGGGATTTGGTAAGGAAGCTGCTTAAGGACATGCATAAACAAATAAGGTTGTCACTCCCCTGCCAAGGAAATGCAACCTGATCACAGGACAAGGGAACAGACAATTAACAGACCCGTGCTTGAAACCAATGGTTTTGTTGTCTGAGAGCAGGATTTGCTGTAGTTCGTGCTTTTCCCGATGGCAGCAAGAGGGCTTGCACTGCCCCAAGCCAGCGCTGTGGGAAGCTGGAGCAGCGGCAGGAGGGCTGGCAAGGGTCGCAGCAGCAACGACTCCAGGCACACGCCTGGGAAGTAGGGAGCTGTGCTGTGGGATGTGGGATTGGGAGGTATGGAGCTGTGCTGTGGGATCTGGGGAAGCCAGAGGGAAATGCTGCTCTCTGGGGAGTGTCACAAAGCAGGAATGTGATGGGGGCATTAAGTGGTGTGTGCTGTCAGCAGCATGGCTAAGGCCATCCTGACTGGGGAAACGTGCAAGCTCAAACCAGAGTGTTCTACAGTCCTCAAGGCAGAAACTGCACACCGTGCTAACAAGGGATGGGGAGAGGAAGAGCACAACAAGCTGCTGGTGGAGCTGGGGCTGGCAACAAGCCTCCAATAATTTCTACCATAAGCACTGTGCAGTAAGAGGTGTTCAACAGCACACTCTTAAGGGTAGATGTAAAGCTCAAGTGATGACCATTCTGGCCTAAGGAAGGTAGCTCACCAGCTTTTTGTATGTAAGGGCTGTCAGCTCTCCTATGGATTTGTTTCCTGTTATACATTTCATCTAAAGGAGTAATATATGAAGCATATTGCTGCCTATGACTTAACACAGCCAACAACATAGAAAGAAAAAGATTATGATCCTCCATCATTTCCTGAAATATGAAGAACTATGTGGATGCAGACTTGCAAGATGTTGTCAATTTGTGTTGTGCTGTAGTTGTGTGATGCTCTAAAAAAAAAAACCCAAATACTCACCCAAAAAGCAAAATAAAAGCACACCACTAATGGCTTGAAACTTTACAACATAACTGACATGGCATTTGCTTCCTTTCAGCTTTATTTTTTAAACTCATAGGTGCAATACACACTTCCATGCCACGGTTCCCTTAGCAGATGCCCTCAGTGCTTTTGAAGCTCAAGAAACAAATAGCAATAGCAGGTATCAAGCCTATGCCTTCAGGCATGAAACTCTTTTTAGGAGACTAGCTTTGCTAGCCTTTAATTTACAGTTAGGTCTAGTGGGTGCATGTCAGCTCCACTGCAAAGAGGTTTAATTAGTCTGTAATTTGACACTGCAACATGCTGGCCAGACAGACACACGAAGGAGGACACGGAACTGCAAACTGCAGATTTTCATTAACTTGGAAGCAAGAACAACTGCTGTGTCCAAGCCAACTTGTGCTAACCACTGCAATGGTAACATAAATAAACAAGTAACACACAACAAAAAGAACTAGAGCTTTGTCCATACCTGAGATACAGAAGGTCGAGGGGGCAGTGCAGGTGGTGGTGGGGGCAGCCAGCCAGACCTCACAGCTGAACAGTGGGAAAAGAAGAAGATGATGATAAAAAACCCCAACCAAACAAGACCACTGTAATTTAATTCCAAATAAACCCAGAATTAATTCCCAGGATAAGTGGAAATTCTTCCTAGTAAAGAGGCAGTATTCAAGATTTAATAACAAAACCCAAACTTGATCTTTATTGAGCAAAAGCTTGTTTGAAATAACTTCATGAGTAGTGAATGAGTAGTGATTTAATTGCTGTAAACCCCCCAAAGTTATGATAAAAAGCAGAGAAAGAAGCCAGTCAGCCACAAAACCTGTAGGTAAAGCAATCCAATTCCAGCTAAAGAAACCCAGAAACAGGATCCACTTGTTCTTTGGACTTTGCTCTTTGTCATTAAAAATATTGCCCTTCTTAAAAGTGACACTTTAGCACCCAACGTAGACACCAGATTTCACTCCGGATAAAACATACTCTGTGATGGAGTACAGCCTTAAAAAGAAAGCATCTGCCATGGAATCAATAGCACAAAAGCCTAAATGAACCAAAAAGAAATCCATTTCTTTGGTTTTATATTTTGTACTAGCATGCTATTACTCAGTGGAGGTATTTCAGAGGGAGCAGGAAGACAAATCCTAGCAGTTAGTTCAGGCCCCTATAAGACAACATAATGTCAGCTTTGAGTTTGAGCCAGCAAAAGGAAGGGTAATAATCATGCAGGTGCAATGCTGTAATATATAGTTTCCTTAAAATACCTAAAACCCATTGTGGGACAAAACTACAGGATAGATGACCTGAAGACAACTGAGAGGAGGCAGAGAGGAGGACTAGGCTGGCTCACAGACATCGACCAGGACTAACTGGGTTACCCTACCCAAGCTTCTGTTGCACTGAATGCTCAGCACTTGCTCTGGCAAAGACCCCAGACAGTCCACCTTGCACTGGTGTATTTCTGTGTAACAAAAAACCCCCCGCAGTATTAAACTTAGAAATGCCCTTTGCCACATAAATGCTAAGCAATCCATTACATTTATACACTTTTTATTTCCATGCATATTTTAGAAAGACCACAAAGACCATTAAGAGCCTTGTTATAGCTTAGCCATTTATATATTTTATACAGAAAATCTAAAAATGTCTACATGGCTGAAAATATGAAGAAAAAAGATACTAACCATTACAGATAATTGTGACATGAGAGTAAACCTGTGTGTGAAAACATTGAGAATAGTCATATTGACTATTTACAGCTCCAAAGAGACTTATAATACACTGGTGGGCTTTTTCCATCTTCTGTTTCATCATCTCTTGTATCTTGTAAAATGAAGCCTACTATTGCACACAATGCCAAAGAGAGAGTTAGAACAACTAAAACAGAACTGAAGTTATGCCAGGGAGCCAGTAACACGCCTATCTACAGGTGTAAGAGAGATTTGAAAAAACAGTCATCAGGATCCTTTCTCTTGCATTTAATTAGTTCTGTTTATAAGACCATTGCAATAACAGCATGATGTGGTAACTAAATTCTCCATCTCTGCTGTGCAACTGATCTTTAGAAAGGAAGAAACCTTCCTTTCCTTTAATCTGAACTTCAGGTTATTACTTCATTTATCTGGGCACTGGCAGTGGCTTTGGCATTTACAGCTTGTGACAATATTTGAAAACAACAACTCAGACACCACATGCTGGAAAAGCATCTCCTGAAGTCTTTGGACATACTGTGAAACTCCATGTGTCTCTTGGGATTTGGCCAAAAAATTCCAACGGGAAAAGTAATTGTTCCATAGAATAGTCCAATGAAAAAAACCACATTACCACACAAAAAAGCCACCACAGAAAACCTGCTTCTTCAGCTTTCAAAATGCAACATATATGAATCTAGCATTAAAGAAGTTAGATGCTTACAACATGTGCATTTGACCCAATTTCCTCTTTTTAATCCTAAAAATTCTAACTTAAGCTACTCATTAAATATTCATAGAATTCCTGCTGTTGCAGAAGATCTTTGGCCTGTTGTTAGAAGGAAATCATGCTTATGTGAGCACAATTACTAGCGAGAGTTAGCTGACTTCGGAGGACTCATAACAACTTATGAAAAAACCCCAGGCTTCAGCCTTCTCTGGCATCACTTCCCTAAAAGAGGACAGTATGAACAGACACTCGCAGGTTTTCATGTGCGTTGGCAGGTGACTCGTACCATCAGGCTATTCCAGAATACTCTCCTTCCAGGGAGAGTGCCCTGCACAGGGCAACTCTTGCTGCTAGAGATGGCAGCACTACTCAGTTCTCAGAGCAAACACAAATACAGGGGAAGGGCTGTTTCCAAAATAAAAGCAAGTACCCTGTGGCTGAGCAGCAAGCAGACAAACAGACAAACGTCGTGCTCTCAGGTATGTGCCTCAGGGCTTGGGTAAGCTGATGTCCCTGATCTTTGAAAACAAGTCTTGACCCTGTGCAGAAGCCCAGGGAGCTGGATGGGTCTAGCACAGGTCCTCTTGCTGTTGAGCAACTTACTGGCATTTAAACCAGGCTGAGCCACAGAATCATGGGACAGTTTGGGTTGGAAGAGACCTTAAAAACCAGCTCAACCCAAACCTCCTGTCACGAGCAGAGACATCTTCCCCTAGACCAGATTGCTCAATGCCCCATCATGTAAGGCAAATCCCACAGAGACCACTGTGGAAAGCTCATACAGGTACCAGTAAAATAGAGTTAAGTATCCGTATCACATGTATTCCTGTAAATGACAGCATTTTCATGCACTAGTTACTCCCACAAAGATAGGGTTTTCAGTTCAAAAATCATGGCCCTTTACTTAGCATGTTTACACTTTAAGACGGATTATCTGCATGGAAACTTTCCAAGACCATTTTTCTATCCTATTTTGGCAACCACAGAGGTCTGATAGTACTAACATGACACCACACCAGATTAAAAAGACAGGTTTTCCAATCTGAAGGTAGATTAATATTTTAAAACAAACAGCAGGCTGCAATTGTATACTCTGAGAAACGGTCATGCCATCTTATCTGACCACTCTGCCTCCAGCCTCCCTAGCAGACAACAACACTCAGCACTTAATCATTATTTGTGGTAGTGAAAAATAACAATCCTAGGAACCACTCAGCTCCTTTACTTATTTGATGTAGGAAGAGGAAGTGAAGGAAAAACAGAAGTTGTAACAGCCCACACAAACCTATGGAAGTAGGTCTTTAAGTCACCAGGTACAGCAGCAGTGGAGAATCCCAAAACTAGGATGAACAAGTCTGGGCCCATGGGATCCTTTAGAGCAATATAAGAGCAAGGTGCTGCACCTCTCTTACCCAACGACAGTTACTTATGCTCTTGGTTTCCAGTATTGAAGAAAAAACTGCCATAATACACTGAGCTTCTGGATGCCTGCTATTTTTGAAAATTAATATTGGAACAGCAACATATAAAACTACATTTCCTGAAATATTTTCTTGTTAGACATTTAATATTAATTCCCTACATGTGGATGACATCTCAGTTTTAGATGTCTATCACCTTAGCTCGAATATCACCTCAGAGAAGTTAAACTTTGGTTGGAAAAAATGTACACCCTCCTTCCCATCTGAACTGAATACATATGTAAGCAGTGTCCTGAAAGAAGGGAAGGATGCTTTTCCTGGGTCAAGGGCCATTTTCTACCTTGCTAGCCAAAGTAAAACTAGATCCTGCCTACCAAAGGAGACTGAGCTCATCTCAAGTCAAAAGAGAGAGTCTGGCTTATGTATTTGGTATTTTTCAAGTGGATGCTACAGTATCGTTGGATCAAAGGAGAGGCTGGTAACATGGTAGATTTCCATCGGTTTATGCTGCTTCAGAGTCCTGAGCTCCCAGATCAGGTTTAACGAAACACTAACCAATTAATTTTATCAGGAAGCAAAGGGAGTAAGATACTGAAATCAGCTCAAAAAAGATAAGCTAACAGAATGAATTATTCTTCAGTTCCCCCAACTACTAAAGTTTTGGTTCCTCAGGGAAGCCACCATTTTCACCCTTCCCCTCTGACACTATTCTGGAGAGCTTTTTGAGATACTTTTCCTGCTTCTGTTGCCAAAGGCAAAGCACAGAAAAGTTCTGTGTCTAAGCTGGTTTCTGTTTACCTCCTTCTTACTAAACTTCTATTCTTGTTCAGTGAAATTGGTACTTGGTTATCCCCTAACACTGACACCATTCTTTGCACAACTTCATTTATTTACATTCCTGACAGCAGCACGAGTAAGTGATTGTGAAATAACCATTTCTCAAGAGATCTGATTTATTCTCACTACTATGTCTTTAAAAAAAACCAAACCAAACCAAACAAAAAAAAAAACAAAAAAAACCCAAACAAACCCAAAAAAACCCCCCAAAAAAACCACAAACAAAAAAACCCAAAACCAACCAACCAAACAAAAAAACCAAAAAAACAGTAAAGCTGTAGCCAGGCATATAAATTTAATAAAGGATTCTAGTAAGGTAGTTGTGAAATACCTACTGATCCAGAGATCTGTTTCAGTAATTCTTACTAATGTCTCCTTGGAAGGTAAGAGCATTGCAAAAAAACCTCTTTTAGTCTCCTGACATTAACTTTGTTACCAGGTTTGTAGAAATGCTGTAGAAAGCATTGCCAGCGGCAGAATGACCTCTCTTCTCACAGTTAGTTTTGGGAACCTGCTCAGCAGGCAGTTTCATGTGTCACAGCAAATGATACACACACCTGATGCCTCAGACACACACTCTTGTCACAGGTCTGTTTCATCATCAACAGGTCTGTTTTCATCACAACATCATTTGTACCTTAAGTAAGTGGAAAATTATCCATGTACTTCTCAAGTAATAAGGAAGAGATATAGCCAGACCTTATGCAATTAATGTTTTTGCACTATGAACTCACAGGTGTGACCATGTAGGACGCTGTGTGCTAACGTATCTGATGGGTCACTTCCAAATCAAACAAGCAAAATATCATTAGAGGGTTTTTTTTGATGTCTGTTTTTAATGTCCTATCCATGAATTTCAGCACATGTTAAGAAATTCCATAAAACAGATCTTTTTTAAAACTCTATTTTCTGGTTTATGTCATATATCCACAACATCTGTATTTTTACCTCCCTGTCCCTCATTTTCCCTAAACCATTTAATTTTCTAGTTACTGTTTTCTCTACCTTTCTTTTTCTGTGTGTTTCTATTCGGAGACTGTTTCTCCCTCCTCTCTTTGCCCTCAAACAAAACTATCCAAGATTTTGTTCTGTCTCGCTTCACATTTAGCTTCATTCTCCACCCACGGGGAGGCACAGTCCCTCCACCTACCTCCCACAGATCCATGCTGCCAGAGCTTCTCCCCTCTGGAGATCCGGGAGGCAGCGCTGGAGGTTCCAGCAGCGGCCACCTGTGACCGCTCCCAACAAGGACACACTCGGAACAGGCCCATGGGAGCCAGGAAGAGGAGGGGCTACCAGCCATCACCCCCCTCTGGTCCCTCCAGTGGCTCACACACTTCCTGGGGACATCTGCATCTCCAGGGTCTTCCCCACAAGGGAGGCAGCTGTTCCAGACATAGCAGATCCTATCTTGTTGAACCTATAAAGCTGTTCCATGATGGATGAACATTTTGTCACAGAACAGAGTAACACACATGGGATCATGAAAAAGGTCAGTGGGGCTGGTAGGGCTGGTCAAGAACATTTCAACCTTCGCAATTTTCTGTAGAAGAGTTTTTTGATTAAAATTTAATTTTAAACAACCTGCAACAGGATGAAAACAGACTGCAAATCATTCCTCAATCCCTGGAAGACCTAAGATTAGATAAATGGGAAAATAAAAATTTTTAAAAGTTCAATCTACTGACACGAATTGTAAAAAAACAGCTACACTTGAAAGGCTGGCAAGATTTACCCCAGTAAAGTACTATCCAGACTCAGCCCTTAGAGCTATACATAAAAATCTAAAAATGCAAAAATAAGTTACTCCATCAGATTCCTATCTTGTAATAACTATTCATTCATTTATATCCTCACTATTTTCTCCATCTTATTTAACCTTAATTATATTCTTGTCCAGCTGCGCAAAGAAGTAAGTTACACAGCTGTAAACACATAAATCCTTCATAAAAAATTCTAAAAGGCTGAGAGGCACAAAACTCTTCCATTCCAATCAGAAGGAAGACATTAATATTTTATTCAGATCAAGCTCAGTCATCAAATATATTCTGAAGGAGAACAGGACTAGAAAAAACCAACAGCTCCAGCACCAGATCAGGGGCTGAGTTCCAAAAGAAAAAAAATTATTTTCTGATTCAAAAAAGTATTTTTGCAGCAATTATTTTTTAAAATGCATTTCACAGCCAGAGAAAAATATGAATAGCAGCTCAGTTTTGTGTTCTCTGTGCTCTATACACAAGACATTTTTAATTTAAATTTGTCACAACCCTTACAACCAGTCACTAACCTGACTCTACACTCCTCACGATAAAGCTTGCAATATTAGAGCTCTTGTACACTATGCAAACAATAATTTGTGAAATGGCATATTTGGTGAGGGTATTTGCCATTATCTCTTCTCTAAAATAAAGGTCTTTCAGAATTCTCGTCTTCCTAATTTAATGTTTGATGGTCTGATTAATAAACACAACACAGTAACATGCGAGACAGTACAGCATTACAGCATGAACAAAATCCCAAGAACGTAGTTGGATTTTACTAAATCAAGAGTAATGTAAGAGCAATGAGAGCAAAGAGTCCTGAAAATTAATTACTTAATTAATTTCAGCCTTAAAAAAAGAACATTACTATTCTAAGCTCCCCCTTGTCACTTTGGCTTTCAAATAAAATTTTAGTTAAGAAATCTGTACTTATGGTAATACAAAAACATAACCACACCACCCGTTAAAAGCTTGTCTTTAGCAACTACATCTTTCAGACAGCTAACCTCAATGGACACAGACACTTCCTAGCAAATACAATTAAGCATAAAAGAATACAGAAGATAATACAGTAATCATGCTTATCTAGGTTAAGTTTTGCAGGTTTTTTTTGTACTCAGTTTTACATGCACAAAAGGGAAAGTCACTTCCATTTGGCTCACTAAGCTAAAAAGACAGTCTCGCTGAAAAGATATTCCTGAAAACAACTGGAAAAACAGAATTGTGGTTACTGTTTGGGCCTGTTTGTATCAAAACATCTATGACATCAGAGCAACAATCATTTTAATTCTCAAAATCCTCTTTCCTACACAATTATGAACTGTTTCATTTTACATGTAGACTTAAAACCATTCAGAAATACAAAGAATTTGACTTAGGCAAATAAGAAAAAAGAAAGATATCTCAACATACATTTAACTATGCACAAATCTCCACACTTGGCAAACAAAACCCACCAAGCCTGTAAGCTCAAGGAAAGGATGTGCTAATTGAATAAAGTAATGGAAGTCTGATGAAGAAAAAAAATAATGAAAAATCTTCTTCAAAGGCATGAAAAAGAGGGTAAAACGTGATGCTAAACAGTCTTCCTTTAGCACTAATGAAAATGAGAAGGTGCAGAAAGACAATTGTACTGATCGAGTCTTAATGATAAAAGTACCACTTTAAACTGCTTGGGAAACACGTACATGACGGAATACAGGAGTGATGTGGGGACACACTTATATCACTGATGGGAATGCTGATGCACACCAATAAAACCTGCACCCTTGCTCCTCTCCTGTGAACACCACATTTAGAACAAACAGGATGTTTTCTTGTCTGGCAGCCATCACTAGCCCAGCCATGCTAAGTGCAGTTTACAGATCTGACTGTAGTCAGGAAAACATAATCTGTAACAGAAAACACGCACTTGCAATAAAATGCTTGCTGTGTTTCCGCCTGACCAAGTGTGGAACTTAACACTTCACATTTCAAAAGGGAGAAAATCCCCAAAATACTAGCCCCTTGTTGAAACGAGCACCCCAGAAGCAGAGAATCCAGGTTACAGTGAGTGCTTCCTTAGAGGCCGACGTAAAAAATGGTGCCTACATTCCACACGTTCTTTACTGCAGGGACAGCCACAGTAGGAGGTGAGTTTCAAAAGCAAATGAGTGCTGAAAACCTCCAGTCAAAAATTCACTTGTAAATAGTTATATGGCTGTTTTGTTCAATTTGCTTCCAGATAACACAAAACTACACTGTTTGTGACAACCTTGTCATTTCATCAAAGCAAATTCTCTTTTCCTTCGTTCAACAGAACTGTTAATTAAAAGTAGTTATGTGACTCAGAAATGAAACTAAATGGGAAATAAAATGTATTTCAGAGGCAACTGTATGAATCTAACAAGACTCATACTGCTGTCACTGCCCAGAAGTAAATTCTTTATCAGCTGTCATGGGCAGCAAACAGAACTGAACAAAACATCAGAAGACAATGGATGCATTTTCAGGTTTTAATACTTAAACTGAGACTTGCCCCAGCCCCAGAGTTGCCCCAAGGCAGACTCTAGCTCACTGCTGCTGTTGAGGCTAGAAGGTGGCTGGGTCTCTGCTGCAGGATCCCTGGGCTCTGAGCTGCCCCAGTTTTGGCCCCCTCAATACCCAGGTCTTACTCTGGGAGCTCTTGGCTTGCATCTGACTAGAGACTGGGCTAGGGGAGAAATGAAGAAGTAAACTAGGTCGTGTATGCATTTAAAATGACATTTTTGTTTCTACTTAAAACCTGCTGCTGTCCTTCCAGGAATGCATAAACTCTAGCCAAGTATTTTTTAACATGAACACAGGCCAGATGCCAGAGATTACACATTCAACAAAAAGGAATACATTGAGAATGTAGCAGTACAGAATTTTTCTCAGATGCTAACATAAAGACTACAAGAATAAAAAAAAAATAGAAGAGATTTCTGTCTCTTAACAGAAATTCACTTGGATATTTCAGAAAGTGGTGCCTTTCAATAAATTCTCATACTTTTTTGTCTTTCCTGGGTACCACTCGTTGCAGCATCCCAGAGGAGTGCAGCTATGAAGTATGAATGAAGGTGCCTTCTTCAACTCCAGTTACCTCCCAGTTCAACAGTTTTAAAGCACATTTCTGTGGCTAATGCATGGCTGGACATCCCAGCCATCAAAGATAAATATTCTGTGTGTATACTGGCCAGGAGAAAGACATAGTAAGATGGTGACAAACATGATATAGCAGCAGTAAATTAATACAAAAAAATAAACAAAAAAATTCTAGTGCCCACAACAGGGATTTGCCACAGTCTTTGACTAAATTTACTTGAAGAAAAGGTATTTTTCTGCCCTTTAAAAAGAAAATAAACAAAACAAATGCTTCAAAGCACAGATGGTTTTAGAATTAAAGAAATGATACCTATAGATCAACATGACCTGTGTGGAACTGAAAACAAAACTCAGTACTACTGAGCATTCCTTTGTGAGTCTGGAAGCAGATTATCCACCAATCTCCCCAAACTAAAATTATTTCTGAACTAGAATTAGTAGGACAAAAACTAATGCACCAAAATAGGATTATTCTAGTCATGCTGGATATACACAGAAGCATAGAATATCCTGAGTTGGAAGGGATGATCAAATCCAACTCCTGGCCCTGCACAGGACACCCCAACAGTCACACCATGTGCCTGAAAGTGTTTTCCAAATGCTTCTCCAACTCAGGCTTGGTGCCATGATCACTTCCCTGGGGAGCCTGTTCCAGTGCTCAACCACTCTCTGAGTGAAGAAAATTTTCCTGATGTCCAACCTAAACCTCCCCTGACACAACTTCAGGCCATTCCCTCGGGTCCTGTCACTGTCACCACAGAGAAGGGATCAGTGCCTGCCCCTCCTCTTCCCCTCACAAGGATGTTGTAACTGCAGTGAGGTCTCCCCTCAGTCTCCCCCAGGCTGAACAGACCAAGTGACCTCAGCTGCTCCTCATATGGCTTCACCTCCGGACCCTTCACCATCTTTGCTGGCCTCCCTTGGACACTCTCTAATGGCTTCATGTCTTTTTTATATTGTGGTACCCAAAACCGCACACAGTTTGTTAACTTCCCCAAAAGAAACCGCTTCGTGACTTTCAAAATGAACCATTGCAAAAGCAATGTTAATTTGCATTCACAGAATGACTTAAGAATTTACATTCTTCTTTCATTTGTGTTCCAAGTAGAATTTAAACCCAAGTTTATTTCCTTCCAGTTATACTTATTATCTGGATTCCAAGAAGATTTGCTGCAGTAGAAAATGTGTACTTGTCTCTGTTTGGGGTTTTATTCTGATGTATAACAAAATCAAAATTGGAGGCACCAGATCCTTCAACAGGAACAAAGACAAGGAATTGTACACTCCTCTGTGTAAGGCAAAAAAAAAAAGTTTATTCCTATTGAGATTCAGGGTTCAGCACACATAGCAGGACTCTTGAATTCTCTCCAGTGTTTGCACAAAAAAAGTCCCATACAGCAAGAGGTAAAACTCTTTTCTCCTCCAAGAACCACATTAGAGAGCCCAGTTAAACATTCCTTGACACAGTCAAACCTTGGCTTTCTTCTAAAGAACCGTGTTTAAGCATGACCGTGTTTAAGCAGCTCCTTGAGTCAGATGATTGGTGTGCAGCACACAGACCTCTGATCTGGTTCAAGGACACTGCTGAAGCACAGCCACGCTGGGTGACTGCTGCCCTGAACAAACAGCTCCTCTTCCCACTTGAAGGCAAGAGGCACACTCGAAGGGTAACGTGCTGAAAAACCATTTTCTTTCAGTTCACCCCAGCTACTATTCTACATTTTCTTTCTCTCCCCTCAACATGCACTCATGTCAAAAGAAACTACCCTTTCTTTCTACTCAAAGATTGGCTTCTGATTGTTCTCATGCATATGTTAGACTTTAACATCAAAAATGTCTGCTTTCTTTCTCCCAGTTTAAACATTAAGGGTTTTCTTCCTGCTTCTGAACTACAAAAAATAAATAGTAATAAGAATCAATTATATTGTAGTTACTGATGAGAGTTGTCTAAACAGCCAGGCTAGTTATAAACTATCAGTGATGACAGACTACCATATGTTAAGCTTCCCATTACTGTGCCAGAAAACATTATAATCACCTTAATTATAAAAACAGTGATTTTTCCCCTCAGTGGCAACATAACACAAGCAAGTGCACAAGCAGAACTCCTGTTTTGCAGTGCATTACTGTCTGCAGCAAAGGCCAGCACATGCACATACTGCCAAGCATTTCTGCAAACAGATCAAGTTGCCAAGCACGCAGCTAACCTGAATGGTCTCAGAAGGAGCAGAGAAAGCAAACTTTACCTTGTGTGTTTTGCTGAAATATTTTGTTCAGATCCAAAGAGGAAGCTCTGGAATGTGATTTTTGTGGCCTTGGAGGTGGAGTAGGGGGCTCTTCTCCCTTTTTCATGGCGTCTTCTATTGATGTGCTAGAATAAGACCTAAGGAAAAATATGTTGGGGAAAAGCAGAAAATATTTTATTTCAAAAATTAATTTTAAACAACTGCAGTGAATAGTACCTAAAAATACACTGACCAGAACTCATGTTCATGGTGGAAATTCCTCGCCCTAATGACTAAGTGTTCCCTCTTATAACAACACAGATTTATTTGGCAACAGAGGGACCTAAGCATGTGGAGAAAGGAACGAGTCATGCTTACAGGGCTAGTATTTTTTAAGGCTTTTTGTAACACAGCTTGAGGCCTTCTTATGTAACTTTGCCAGCAGGATAAATGTAGCAACTATTTTGAATAAACCAAAGTAAAATTCCCCACATACACCCCTTGGAGTTTCTGTTACCTTTCCCAGCTGCAAGAGTAGTGTTTATACAGGTATAGATTCAATCCACTTCTTGCAAGAATTTTGTAATTTGTAATATTCTCACTAGTAGAATAAATTTTTAACTATTAGAATGAATTTTCCATAGGAAACAGTCACCAAATTCCACAAAATCCAGAAAAGCAGTATGGCTCCAAAGTGACTACAACTGGCCAAACACATGGCTCAGTACCTCTTCCCAGGCCCTGCCACAGCACATTAAACCCAATGCGGTGCATTTGCTAAGAATTTTGATTTTGCTGAATACTGTCCAATATTTTTCAGCTGTTGCAGTTATCAGTTTGGAAAAACCAAGACCAAGCAAGACCAAGAGCCTGTTCAAAATGAGCACTGACGACGAGAGATGTTACACTTACCGTTACACATTCTGCATGTCAGAGCAAGACTAAAAGCACATTTGAGTAGAACAGAAATAACTCCCACTAATGGCAAACGGATCATTTTTTTGCCAAACAGGTCCCTAATATCCAGTGCCAGCTGTCCAATTAAAAGCATACTGAGCAACATCCTATTGCCCTCACTCTCCAGGTCCAAATTTGTCCATTTATGAGCCACTTCACACAACCAGTCATAAAAAGCTAATGGAGATTCTCTGTCTCCCTGCTTAAACTCATACAACTTCGCAAGACTCCTAGGTTTTTCTACTCCATTATGAATTACGTATAAAATCAACATTTTTACTCCTTTTAATCCAAAACTTTATCCAAATCCCATTCAAGATCTTCTTTAGGGAGAAGTTCATCAGGACTTGGTATTCCTGCTCCCCCAATTTTCTGATCTAGCCCCTCAACTTTTCTCCTACTCAGTCCTTCCTTTGCTTTTTCTAGAACTGCTCTTTTTTTTCTTCATAAATAAACAAATTTCTAACAAAACTTATGTATCTCCCCAGCTGGGGTTATGTGTCATCATCACAGATTTAATAATACTATGCATATCATTTGGATTGTTACAATGAGATGCAACATCCTGTTTCCAAGTCAATAAATCACAATTAGTAAACAGTACATGCACATAGACAGCTTTCCCAGCAGTCCCACAATTTGTCTTAAAGGAACCTGAGTCACTGATTTACTCCATCCTCTTGCCCTGGTTCTGCTAGAGGCAAGACTTCCTGATTTACTTCTTTCTTTAACAGGACTGTCAGAGTCCTCCTCACCCTCTGAATCAGAATTTTTAGGACCCACCAGAGGAGCCACCAACAATTCTACTTGCTCATTATCACCACCAAGTTTACCAGATTTACTTTTAACACCACAAATTCTTTCACTGTTTTTGTTTGTTTTCTCAGTTACTGAATTATTCCAATCCGGTTTTGAAGTCCATTAATAAACATTTTTCCCTAACATCCCAATCATTCTTTAAAGAGAAAAATAAATCCTCCTATGGTATTTCATTCCATTTCCAACAAGCACAGCAGGTCTGAGTTCAAGGATGTGCTCAAGCATCTTTAGTCTCAACTTCTGCATTGAAGCAGTGACATACAGTGAGATGTGAGACAGCCACATGTGACACAGTAGTCACCTTCAAGTGACTTTTTCTGAGCTTATTTAAGCATTTGGTATTCTATGTATTTGTGCACATTTTTTGCATATTTGCAATTTAGTAACACAGCACGAAAATTTAAAACTCTGTGGAAACTAAAAAGCTTTGGCTAGCAGCAGAAAAACAGCACACAAGGCAGTTCAGCCTTCCTGAATATAGGTCCTAGGAACAGAGGATTTCAACCCTCAAACATCATGCTTATAGCTGATCCTCTCTTACTAGCAGGCTTTGACAAGCTTGTAAGCAGACAGCTTCTGATTATACTCTCATTACCCAAGCAAAAAATCCCAAGCAGAGTCCTCTAACTAGCACCAAAAATGAAAAGTTTAAGGTGAATTAACAACATGGCTATACACCAGTAGGTGACAACCAACCCAAGATGCAGTCCATTTACACACAATATTTTCTGGCACAGGTTTCCCTTTTCTTTCGAACATCTGAATTCGGAAGGTGTCACTTCTAGCACACAACAGTCCTGAAGTCCTTCCATCACACACCAACCAACCAAGCATGCCAGCAAAAGGATTCACTCACCCACACCTGAGAGCTGAGCTATTACTGCTGTTCCTGTGGGAATGTGCAGTGTCCCCCTCCATATGAAATCACTGTGCAGGCTGCAAGAGCATGGAATTGCTGAGGATGTTCCCTGCAATGGGGTGGTCCCAGCTGTCCTGCCACGATGCCCCTGAGGCTGGAGACAGTCACCACCCTGACAAGGCAGCAGGGCTGGGCAGAGGCAAACTTCCAGCACCTTATGACCAGAGATCATGGGGCCCTAGAGCAGTATTTATGTAGGGTCTATAGCTTACAGATTCCTCCTGCTAAATCTGTCTGATCTGAGCTGTACTTCCAGCACACCACCAATTAAAAAAAAAAAAAATCCAACAGCAGTTCTGACGCCTTATATCTAACAGCAGAGGAACATATGCCTTTTCCTGAAATAGGAATGAAAGCAGTACCTGGATCGTGGTCTGGCTCTGAGTGCATTAGGTTCTTGAGCAGCTGGAATAGAAAAGAAAAAAGAACTGCTAAAACATCATATTTTAAATAAATATCTTTAGCTTCAGAATCAGTGTCCATTAAACATGTGAGTGTTGCAAATGTGGATGTGAGAGTATGCTCATCTTACATGAGCTATAGGGATTGATTTTCACTTCTCCTTCCCCTTTGTTTCTGTAGTGTGCGAATGTCCCAAGAATTCAAAAGCCAACATGTAGTGTGAGCTTCACCTTTTTAATTTGGTTACCAGAACAGAGGAAGAGCAATAGGTCTGGTAGCTCCGACCTGTAGTCATGGATGTAGTTGTGATAAAGCAGCATAAGGAACAACATAAACTTTTTACAGAAAATATCATGTTCTTAGTCCAGGTATCTATTAGTTGTCCTACTTCCAAAAGCACAAAGGTTTATGTCCTTCCTAAATACTGAACTAATTAGTATAAATGTACATCACCCATCACAAAAACTTCGCATGTCATGTTGAGACTGTTTTGACCTTGGGAAGGAAAGATATTTGAAGGTAGAAAGCTTTTAAGTCTAAATGTTGATCAAACACATTTCCATCAGTGTAAAAATGGGTTTCTTTTATTTGGATGAATTCCAAATATCCTGCCACATGCAGGTTTTATGTGATAGGAAAACAACAGTGCTGAATTATCATCTCTGGGTAATTCCTCGAGGCTGTTCCTTGGTTTACATTGTCTTTTCTGTTACTCTCCTTACTAGTATCAGATAATTTTGAGAAAACATAACTGCATGATTGCTTTCAAATTCATCCCACTGAGATGTCCTCAAGGTATCACAGCAGCATCAATGATCCCAGTGCACATACAAAGTGAATCCTTGTATTTTTCCCACTCTGCTAATCAAGGTACAACACTCAAGAGAAACAAGTAGGTTGGGGGGAAAAAAAAAATTGTCAGAATTTCTAGCTTCCTTCAGATATTTGCCTACTTTCAAGTCAGACATTTATCACCAGCTACTACAGAGCATTTATCATCAGCTACTACAAAGCACTACCTGAGAATACAACAGATCCTCCAAACCACAGAGCAGGAGCTGCTTGTGGCAGCAGCTGGCAAATACTGAGTTTTTAATGGCTTGCACTGTACTACTGCACAGATCCTCCATAGGAGGCTTTAGGCTCACAGAAGACAAGTAGCAGCATATGGCACATGTACAGCCACACACTAGCTCTTCATAAAAGAAACTGCTTTTAGGATCATGCAGAGCTAGTTGGTGTTTTGGATGGAATAAACCCCACTGCAGCTGGCAGTGATACAAGTGACCACTTGTAAACCAAGTTCTAGTAGACTGTCATCACCAAACTGGTTCACAGTCATTCCAGACTTCTCTGCAACAAACTCTTCCTAGCAACTAAAGAAGGGAGAGGGAATTAATATTAAAATATGCAGTGGTGATAATCCTCCTCCCTCTCTCTGTGTCAAACTCCCAGAGAATACAACTTCAGACACTGCTTCCCTACAGCCATATGACCCAATTTTCCAATGCTGAAATTGCTGATTATTAAATTACATGCACAATTATTAAATATGCCACTTAGAAATAGAAATATAAATCCTTTCCAAGCTAAATCATGTTTAAGAATTGTCAAATTTTCCTTTTCTTATGGAGACTGTAATTCTATTCATACTTCTTTTAGAAAGCCTTTCATATAAAAACCCGTAGGTAAAACTGACATTCAAACTCTCCAAGGACATCCTGTTGAGGTAAACAGGAAAGCACATAAGGAAGAGTGAATTCCAAAATGACTACTAATAAAAAATGATAGCAATAGAATGCTACTGCCAAGGATTTTCTTTTAAGCTTTTGAAAAACTAGGAAATTCAAGGCTACAATTACAGAATACCCAGACTTAGCTTTCCTTTCCAAAGAAGTAGTATAATACAAAAAATACCATAAAGCAGGTAGTTCATTATTAGGACATGCAAATAATTGTGGCAGGAATTCCAAGAAACGTGCATCTATTTTAGTACATTCAGTCTGAGCACACTTCAGGTCTGAGGTGCAGGTTTATACACATACATGACAAGATCATTCAAGATGATACAAAACTATCTATCCAGCTCACGAGTTTTCCATATTTCTACTGCTATGGTTACACAGGTCTAACTTGCATGAAATTGATAAGCTAAAGCTGTTGAGTAAATAATTTACATTGATTATTCCAAAGTTTGTACTATTCCTGGAGTAGTAGAGCCTGATGGACTGAGCAGCTAGGTCTGAAGTAATTAAAGAGAGTGTGAAGGTTCCTGTTTCGGGTGTTGAGCTGCTCTTACAGCCCTCTTGCAAGAGCACTTCATTTTAACATTCCAAAGCATGCTGATTTGGTAACTTTTGACTGTAGCCTAACATCTTACACTCAATAGCTGCCTCCATGTTTTACAGGCTTAAGATCAGGTGGAAAATCATGCTGAAAAAGGTGAAAGGCTAAAGAAAAAAACCAAAGCATTCCCCACTAGTCAAAATCAACCTCGATGACTCATCTCTTATTGGTAATCTAGGGAGAAATGTACAATTTAAAAGCTTGGAAATTTGGCCCTCAATCCTTTAAAAGGCTAGGCTCAACAATGACCTTGCACTTAGGAGTCTAAATAAACTGGCCAGGTATTCAGAATGCTGAGCATATAAAGTTCTTACTGATTTCAAATTTCTAGACCTTCTGATGGCAAAGAAAACTTTCACAGACTATCATCTTTCCTGAGCTTACATAAACAGCCCAAATGAATAACCAAAGAAGCATGTAAAATTTCTTCCACTTCATCCCAAATGAGTTTTCATGCTGGAGGTTAATGATTACAATGACCTTTCAGAATGGTGACTGATTCTGAAACAAGCACTCAATTACTGTGCTGCATCTACTCCACGGGATAGATAAACATCTTTACTTTTCACATCAGTTGTAGCATGCAACCTGAGAATGTGCTGGCTCAAATCCTCAATGTGCAGCACAGCAAGAGTGGAACCCCTGCAGGGACAGGAGCCATGATGATGAAGCAAAATTCTGCCACTGTCCCCCTCGGTACACAAACACAGCAACACTGCAGGAGGAGCACAGCAGCATTGGGAAGACCTCCCTGACTAGGAGATGAAAGACATGGGGGAAAAGAGGTTGGTGGCAAAGGAGATGTGCAGGTGACAGTAAGGTTTTTTTCCTAAATGGACTAAAGATGGGATTGTTGAACTGAAAGTAAAACTCCCCTGTGCTCCTGCGCAAACCCAGGGGGAAGGAGAACACAACGGAAAGTCGTGCAACCACCCTCCCTTTTCCCTGAGAGGGATGTGCAAGAGTGTGTGTGTGTGTGAAGGAGAAGCAGCAATCTTTTGAGAATAGGAGCTGAAGATAGCAAATCTGGCAGCTGCCAAGCGTTTGGGAAGAAGCCAGGAAGAAAAGAGTTAGGAAATGAGGCATGCAGCTGTTGAGCAGCCATAAATAAATCGAGCTATAAGGCAAAACTGCTGTGACAGACATGTGGGGTCCATTCTCTTAATCAAGGATATCTTCATGAGTAAAAAAATTCATACAAAAGGAAAAGAAAGCAAGATTTTAGCTTGACTGGGAGCAGGGAGGGCTTACAAACATTCTTACCACTGTAGGAAATAGATTACCAAAGAGGAAGGCAAGGGAGGTCTGATGAACTGAACTGAATGCAGGGGAAGTTTCTGGAGCAACTAAGTAATTTTGACATGTGCTGTTCCAAAAATAACATTTTCCAGAATGATAGGAACAAGGAGTGTATGTTGGAGCTGGAGAGAGAAAAATCAGGAGTGGTTTCAACAAAGAAACAAGCCCTGAGTCAAGAGCTTGCGTCAGTGTCTTAAGTGCCTTCAGGTCTGTGTTTCCAAAAGGCTCTCTGTCCTGTAACTCCTTGACACAAAATAGGAAAGCTGAGCTTTCACAAAGAAACAGGCCATTTCAGAATAGTTACCGAAACATTACATAGTTATTCTATACTTTAGATGAGGTTTTACCAAGAGGTACAATATTCACACTCTTGCATCTTGTTTGTAGCACAGAAAATCTTCAGACTCTTTAAAACGGCTGTGTTAAAACGTTTTCCACACAGGAAGAACCCACACACTAACAATGAGGGAAAGCAAGAAAACCTTTTGACATCCTGGAGTAGTAATTAATATTTATCTTACAAATAGTAGTCATTATGAGGTAAAAGCTAATTGCAGTAGGAAAACAGTACAAGAAAAAAAGTTCTTTCAAAAATTAATCAAGTTACGCTAATTTAGGCTTATTGTGATACAGAAATACTTGATCAAAATTCTCATGCAAGTAACACATGGCAATCTTTTTCCTTACCTGCTTTCACAGTCAAGTGCTGAAATTCCTTTGGTATAGTTTTGAGAGTAGTGCTTACTTTGAGAGCTTAAGAAAAAAAGAAAAAAGAAAATTACTTTAATTATATGTGGGTAAAGTCTACAAGTACTAGCTCTGAGAATGGAACACCTAAACTGGTATTGGACATCTTATAATGCCAAACATACTTCAAAAGTAGCCAAATACCCTCAGAAAACCAAAGCACTCAAACAAGTAACAATTTCTAAGAGCACAAAAGTCAAGAACAGAAGGAAAGACCTAGGCTCAAGTTGCCAAATAATCTCAAATTTTGAGAATTTGTGGGGTTGAGTGCTTATTCCCCTTCCACATTCCCCTATGCATCCTTTCTAATGACTTTTTAAAGGAGTTTTTAACGCACCATAGTGTATTTTGATACATTGTAATACTCAGTGTTAAATGTCAACTTGGAATGAAATCTCTCCTGCTCTAGGATGACCCTGCTTTATAAAGCTGTCCCTTCCAGCCTTACCCGCTCTATGATTCTGTGATCTGCCTTTATCAAACAAAACATGTTGGAAAAGTTCTGGGTCTTGTAACCCAGTTCAGTTTACATTATCTTCCAAAGTTAACTACATTATAACCTAAGTGAAGTTAATTTAATCGTATACTTTTGAAAATGAGGGAAAATTTGCTTCTACTGTCCTGAACTGCAGGTTCTTGATTTCTGGGGACATCCCCTCAGTCAGGAGAGCAATCTGTTCTCATGTTTGTCAGAACAGTAATAAAAGGTAAAACAAAAGTATTTGTTCTTTGGCTGAAAATGTAGCAATCTGTGTCATAAATACAGTGTATCCTCAGCCCTGAAGGAGGACTGCATGTCTCCAAACAGGTTCCCATGTGACTTAACATGTCAGCTACAAAAATCAAAGCACAACTTTGTCATCTAAACAGGGAAAAAATATTCCCTTAGTAGAAAGTAAATCTTCCTTAGACATTTCAAAGCAATAACCTTCAAGGTTCAAGTCCTTCTCTGGTTCATTACACATTTTACAAAACTAACCTTGTCAACAAAACACTGATTTCTTGGAATATGCTGACGTGTCAAAATGTTTTACAAACACACGTCAACTCCTGACAAACTTTCTTTGAAATAGGGACGCTGGGAATCTGTCAAACTCTGTCACACCTCAGCGTGGAAGGTGAATCAGGAATGTGGACTACCTGGTCTCACAGCCCTGATGCAACCTTAACATGTGGACATCTGGGAGGCCAAAATATTTTTTATTTTAATTAATACATAATCTGCAGCTCTGAGAATCAGGCAACAAAATAACCACAACTGTTTTTTTCTACAGCAGAGGGACAGCAAGTAAGAATTGGAAAAAGGGAATATAAAAGGGAATGAATGGCTGTGTGATTATCCAGCTACCACGTGGAAAAAGGGAAAGATCACTCCAATTTCACATGGCTTGCTGCTAATGGATTTCAAATGAAAGGAATGAATCAAGTCTTTTCAGTCTAATTTGACTAAAAGTTTTGTTTTGCAAGAAAATACAGGGATTATTTTTTTCAAATAGGAATAAAAACTGATCTTGAAGTGTTGATGTTTCTTGCAAAAATGGAAATTCAAAATTTGGCACAGGGTAATCTTTACTCTTAAAAAATTCCTGATAACAATTAAAATTTTGTTTAATTAAGAACTGCAACATTAATTGCCGTAGGGCTAGACATATTTTAGAAGGTACATTTCATATCATTCACATATGATAGAATTAATTTTGAAGCAAACCCCTCCATTTAGTCTTCAACTCAGCCACTGTGAGTTGTCTCTTTAAATCTACAGCAACACACAGCCAGCTTAGGAATTAAAAATACCACTGTTTCTGCCAGTAAACATACGGGCTTACTAAAAACATGCACAATTTAATCCCTAATGGAAAAAAAAAGTTATTTATTTGAATACCTTGTTTGTTATCTTTCTTTCCATCTTGTAACAGGGCAGAGTTATCAGGTACCTCTTCAGCTGATGACTTCTAAAGAAAGAAGATTTGTTAATTACACTGATTGTCATAGCTTGTCAAAAAAATTTCCACAGTCAAATATTTAAGAATACAGATCAACGTAAATAATGGCGACATTTGCTCTTGCACCACAATTTCTTTGTTAGATAAAGAAGCATAGAGGACCTACAGAAAGACAACATAACTCTGCTTTTCAAGGTAGAGCAGTTCCACACCTGAAATTAGTTAGAGGAGCACTTCAACAGTGAATCACTGAAGGAGATAAGGACTATATGTAAGGAGAGACTTCTCCCAGCAGAGCCATATAAAACACCTGTGTTAGGATGGACGAAACCTTCTCCAGTCTCCACGAGAAAAGTCTCTCTAACCAAAACTCCAGCCGTACTGCTGCCTGATGGTTGTGCTTTAAAGGCTCCTGGCTGACGTGATGAATCCTTGAACTACTCTTTTCTTTCAACATGCAGTCATAGAGATGGGAAAAACAAATTTCATTATCAAGTCTGTTGGAGGCCCATTCAGGCCTTTGATAGGAAAACAGTGAATTTCTCCCCAGTCTTATTCCTTATTTTTCTGTTATTTCAGCAGCAACTTATAAGCATTTATTGTTCTTGGAGCTTCTGCTGCGTCGCCCACAAGATGGAACCTGGAACAAATTCTACCTCCATTATCTGTAAGAACTGCAACCAAATAAAACATTAAAGCAAATGTCAGAAACCCTAAACTTCTCTAAATATTAAGTGATGCTGGTTTTTTCCCAGGGAGCATGGAAGAGGTTTGACCTAAAAATGTCCAGAAATAAACTGGGCCTAAACAAATGAATTGAGAAACCTAGATTTCATAGACATTTTTAAAAGACCACAAAAATCTCAAGTCAGTAGTTCAAAAAGGAAAACTCCACAGTAAAGGTCTATGAACTCTGTTTTATAAAGTTTCTGAAGAATGGGATACCCTAATACTTCTGAGAAAGCAACACAGCAAAAATATGGCTTGAGGACTCTGAAAATGTATGAACAAAACATTTCACGTCCATAGTTAGCCCTGACACTCAAGTGAATAACCACAGATCTAACTCAGCGCATGCTTTAATTGATGGTACAATTTTCAGAAATTTCAATGAACTGTGAGCACGACATTTCTGAGGGAGCTCAGAGGAACCCCAGCCAGTCATTTTATGCATGTGTTAACTTTAAGATTTTGGCAGTGAGAAAGCTTGTAGAAAAGAGCCAAAGGAGAGTGGGAGACAAAAACTTGAGAAAAAAAAAACTGTGAAGATAAAACTTCCTTGGTAAACAAAAATCAGTCACCCGTGCCATTCTCAAGCATAATATCAGCAGCCTTGGTGTGTTTTGCAAGTTTAACAAAGCCTAGTATGCAGGTGACGTGTCTCCTGCCATTATTTTCCTTATGAATGCATTCAGGAACTGTTTCCATTTTATTGCAGTACTGTAGTTCGACAGTCACAGTAAAAACAGTCATCTGAAATGAAATTAAATAGCCTGAATGGAGGACAGGTGGAAATTTAAAAAGAGACGGAGGTAATGCATAACAGATTGCATTGATAATATAATATTTTTAACGTAGTGATCAAGTATCTAAAGTGTAATTCCTCAACTAGCAACAAAATGAAATTGCAACAGTGAATTGCTGAACTTCCCACTGTGGGAGGTGAATGGAAGATGAATTACTGACCTTTTACATAATACTCACTCAGTGTATTAATTCTGAATGTAAAAACATAAGTTGAACAAAAAATCAAGTCAAAATGATTCTCAAATCACTTTTGAGGAGATTTTAAAGTCCATTAATCTTGGACAATATAAACTGAAGCATTTTAATTATGTGTATGAAAGACACATCATTATATATTTGTTTCTATTTCAAATATAATTGAATTCTATATTATATCTATATCTTCTTTTATATTTTAGGTTGCAAGCCACCCAAAATAAGGTCATAAGCAAGGGATTAGGCGATTCTGGTAAAGGACCTGCCCATGCTGCCAACATACCAGCACCCTGCACTACCAGATCAGCAGTGCTGCTTCCAAAGCCCAGTGTGACTGCTGTGCTTTGGCCAAGCTGCTGTAGGATGAGCAACACCTCCCAGGGATACCACACGTATTTTAACAGCTCCAGAAGACACACTGGGTGCTCAACGCACTGGCTGCAGCACTGCCCAAGGTGAACACTACTCCACAGAAGCTTAGGAGATTCTGTTTGGTGGTACCACTACCAAGATGGATTTGATGAGGGAGCAGCTGGGTTCTGGCCCAGGGACTCCCCAGAGCAAGGCACTGGGAGGAAATAACTGGAGAGCAGCCTTGCTGAGCTGCCATGATGTACCATTATTCTTTAACTTGGAAGAGTGTCAGAAGGGCCAGTTCCTGCAGTCAGTCTGCCATTTGATTAACTACCTTAACACTAAACCTTTAAATCCCACAGCACATATACTGAGAGTTGCAATACTCGGGCACAACTCAGTGGCCATGATTAGTTCAGTTCTATACGGTCTTGAAAAGTTTTGTATTTTAACCTCAGTGTTAAACTCTTCTCCTTAATTCAGTTTTTCTTGCAGCAGTCTTCATGGAATCATACAAGGGACCTCAGGAGATCTACTCCAAAGCCCCTGTTCCACCCAACCAAACCTACTGTGCTCAGTTGTGAGCCCCTCACTACAAGAAATGACATTGGTGTGTGTTCAAAGACGGGCAATGGAGCTGGTGGAGGGTCCAGAGCACAAAAGGAGCAGCTGAGGGAGCTGCAGTTGTTTATCCTGGAGAAAAGGATGCTCAGGGGTGACCTTATTTCTCTCTACTACTATCTGAAACAAGGCAGTGCTGGGCTAAAAGCTGGAATCTATGATCTTGGAAGTCTTTGCCAAACTACATGATTTTACGATTCTAGGTGTGTGCTGAAGCCTCGTATTTTCATCCAATTCAGACTCAGCAGATACTTCACCTAAACATGGTCCGTGTGCCCCACTGCCCCTCCTGCAGCAGCCCTGCAGGACACCAACAGGTAGAGTCCATTTCTCTGCAGATTCCAGCATCTCACAAGTCCTTCAATGACTACTGTGAACTCTGTTATCATGTGGGAACATCTCTTGAAAAGCCTGTGAGCCCTTTCCATAGACAGAAGAAATGGCTGAGAAGGGGGTTTGAGATGGCTTAACGAGAAGCTTAGAGACTCTTAAAGTCCTCTCAGAGACTCACAGTCCTGCTGCTCACATAGCACAGCCTCTGTGAAGCTGGCCCAGCCTCCCCTCTGCAAGGTAAGGACCCAGCTTACATCTTCTCACCTCTGTCCGACTGAAGTCCCGAGTCTGCTGACTGCCTGGCAATGGCTCAGAATAAGAATCAAACAGTGCGCAGTCATGCATGGGCTTCAAACAAGCTGCAGGAAAAAGCAAAATAAAAGAAAAAAGTAAAAAAAACACCAAACAGAGACACACCAAGCCTTTGGTGAATATACACTTCTTAGAAACCTGTTCCAGCATGATTTTGCCCTTCATTTCTACATCTCAGACACGATCCTTAAGACATGGATGACAAACACCATGAAGAAAATCTTTCTATCTTGCATCTTAAGTAAGTCAGTCTCACGAAAGGGATAGGATGTATAATTTCTGCTGTAGAAACAATGGTGAAGTTTAGAAGAAATCTTTCCTTCTGCTAGTCCAGTATCAACTTAGTTGATCTTATAGTTTATACCTTGTTCTCTTAGCAATGTTAAAGGTACTTACATTACCTTCAGCTGCAATTTTGACTTTTCGAATACTGAAAAGTATAGTAGAATCTAAATTATACACTAAAATTGAAGGCCAGCAAAAAGCAAAGCACTAAACAGTGGATGCTGTAGTATAGACCATCTTCAACTAAACAACATTGAGAGCAGGGGAAGAAAAAATGGAAAAAAATCACATCTAACTTCTCAAAGGAATATTCACAACAAGCTAATTTCTATCCCACAAGCTCAGGTCCTTCTCCTGGTATCACTCTGGGATTAGTTCCTCTGAGATAAATCTGTCTTACGAGCTGGAAAACAGCTTTTTTTAAAGATCAATATATCAAAAGTCAGAGTAACCACATTTCTAGTTTTTGGCTAGCATCTATTTTATCTCAATAAATTAAGCTCTTGGAAATTAGCTTTTGACATTCTGCAAATTAATTTTAATAAAAAGTTTCCAAGAAGAAGGTGGTGGGTCAAATTGTCAATGGGGCTGTGCCAGGATAGCATTTGGACCAGTTGTGCTTGTAGTTTATGGTACAAGTCATAAAACTAGCAAGATTAATGCATTCTTAAATGGTTTTTTGCTCCAAGTCATTTTATTTGAAGCTTTAACAACACTCTTATCAGATGCAAATACTTCAATTGAACCAAATTATGCCTTATTCTGAAACTAGCACAACAACCTAATGGAAAACAGTTTCCAGTAATCTTCACTGGGGTCCTAAGAAGCCAAAAAAGTCCAAGAAAAATGTATAAATTTCACAGAAATCTAAGCATGGAAACATGAAAACACAAGATTTCTCCTGAAAATTGCTTTTGACATTTCAGGTAACCAGATGTGGCACTTGCATACTTATCAATCCTTTTATTTCAGAAGTAATACAACCAGGGCTCTATGCTTTTCTGTGATTCACAGGTTTACAGTGTATTGAGATGTTCTGCCTTTTTATTAATGCAAGTCTTTCAAAGGACAGATTTATGAATCCTGACCAGATAGCAGAATGAGCATGAGATATTTTCAGACCCTCAAATTAACCAGAATTAGTTCATTAGCTGGGGTATTTAAAGGACCCACAAGCAACAATTAGTCCTTCCATGTCTTCCATGTAGATTTGCTTGAAATGCTTGGTTTCATGCAACAGCATGAAACAACAATCATCTAAGAAAATGGTAGAACTAAGTGCTGAAAGGGACAAATAGGGAAAAAGAGGACTCCCAGGGAACAACTGCAGCTTACCATGCTGTTTCTCCCATTGACATAATGATGCCCTGCCACTAGAGATAGTTCTTTGCAGTTTTACTCAAAAAGGCTCAATGTGAAGACACACCAAGAAGAACCTGCACGGATGAGTTTACAAGCCAATTTATCATGAGACCAGGCATGAAAGTAGTGAAAAAGGTGGTGGTCCTGGGGGGAAAAGGGTAGTTGTAATTATGACAGGGGAATGTAATTAAAGAGACTAAAAGTGATGAAGATTTGGAAGTGCATGTTTTCCAGGAGCTTATTGCTTTGGATATGAATATAGTGGATTAAGGGAACATGACTCCATCAGAAATTATTTCACAAATCTGATACAGGGTCAATATCTAATTTTCCTAACTGCAGCTTGATTTGTTCTTTTCCTGCCTTTTAATATATTCAGTGTCATCAAATTTAATGGAGATTTTATTAGGTCTTAAATATGATCCCTTAGCACTGTAATTATCATCTGTGATTAATCCTCCCTGCCCTCGAGAGCCATGAACATTTTTTAGATGTAACAGTATATATTTCAACTTTCATTTATAATTAAAAGAGACATAACTGAAGAGAACAAATGAAAGGGCAGGTCTTTCACAGCACATTGTTACTGAAGTATGTTATATTTTGGATTAATTCATCCTTGTGCTACACAAATTGTTGTAATCCTTCTGTCATTAATGCAAACTACTCACAGAAGAACCTGTGGATTACAAAAAATAAATTACAAAAAATTCAATATTTGATATAACCAGTATCTCCACCCAACAAAATACACTAGCATATTAAGCTCTAATGCAGTCCAGTACTGTTTTTAACAAATCTTCAAGAGATAGATACTTTAGGGAAAAAATCATCAAAATAATTAAAAGCTATATCATAGATTCACAGAATGGTTTGGATTGGAAGAGATTTTTAAGATCATCTAGTTCCAACCTCCCTTACCATGGGCAGGGACACCTTCCACTAGACCAGGTTGCTCCAGGCCTTATCCAGCCTGGCCTTGAACACTTGCAGGGATGGAGCATCCACAGCTGCTCTGGGCAACCTGTTCCAGGGACTCACTGCCCTCACAGTAAACAACCTCTTCCTAAAATCCAACATAAACCTATCCTCTTTCAGTTTAAAGCCATCGCTGGATGCTCTTTGTTTTACAGGTACTCATCTGCCTCTTCATCTGTCCTGACACCTGAAGCGTAATGAAGCACAGGGGCAGATGTTAAGAGGCAGATGAGGTAACTGCTCCACTTTGCATCCCTATCTCTATGCTTTGATATATTACTTCTTCAGCAATCACCTCATAAGCACAATTAATAACACATGCCTTAAATGCAGCTGGAGAATCATTACACGGCATAGAAGCCCATTCCAGGATGGAAAGTGAACGTGTCTAACACACATTGGATTTCTGAGATGGCCACAGGGCCATGACTTGCCGCAGGAACTTTACCTGCTTGAAGGTACTCGGGCAGCAGCGTCTCTGGCAGTGTCTCAGGCAGCTGGTAACCATTCTTCCTCGCCACCACAAGGTGGAAAGCAGCACAAAACTCCGGGAGTGTCAGCGCCCCATCACAATCCACGTCACTCAGCTCCCTGTGGATAAAACAGGCACACGTTTTCCAAGGTGTTATCTCAGGGAAACATATGCGTGCCATCACGGGGGACAAAAAAATGCAGCTCTGAGAAGGGATCTTTTAACATAAGACAAGCATCTCTGTCACGTACACTTGATCCTGACTTGCACATTTTTCTCAGGGAAGATGCAGCAAGCTGATTTTCTAATACTGACTTGCCACTTTTTTCTTTTTCAGTAAAGTACATTTCTTTAACACATCATGCCATTGAATATGATGGTATGTGTATATTAGAATGTGAAATACATAACCTATACTTACAGAATCATAGGCTGGCTGGGGTAAGAAGGGACCTAAAAGATCCCCTAGTGCCACCCCCCCCGCCATGGGCAGGGGACCTTCCACTAGACCAGGTTATTCGAAGTCCCATCCAGCCTGACCATGAACACTTCCAGGAATGCGGAGTTCACAACCTCTCTGGGCAATCTGTTCTAAGGCCTCATGACCCTCACAGTAAAGAAAATCCTAATAACTAATCTAAACCTGCCCTCCTTTAGCTTACAGCCAATCCCCCTTGTCCTATCACTACATGCCCTTGCAAAAAGTCCCTCTCCAGCTCTCTCGCAGACCCCACTAGGCACTGGAAAGCTGCTAGAACATCTCCCAGACCCTTCTCTTCTTCAGGCTGAACAGCCCCAAGCCTCTCAGTCTGTTTTCATAGGAGAGGTGCTCCAGCCCTGTGATCAACCCAGTGGACCTCCTCTGGACTCGTTCCAACAGGTCCATGCCCTTCTTATGCTGGGGACCCCCAAAGCTAGATGCAGCACTGCAGGTGGGGCTCTTGCCAGAGCAAAGTAGAAGGAGAGAATCCCTTCCCTTGCCCTGCTGATCGCACCTCTTTTGATGCAGACCAGGCTGGCCTTCTGAGCGCCAAGTGTTGTTCCAAGGGTGAAATTAACCTACCAATATTTGGAAGCACTTTTGGCTAATCCATGCAGGATCGTAAAACAGTTGAAGCAGAAAAAGTTAAATATGGACTTCAGCAATTGTTACTTAGCACCATTGACTAACCTTAAAAAAAGAGCAAAATTAATGCTCTTGACAAGTTTAAATATTGTTGTTAACTTCTTACTAAGCGGTTCTCTCTAATTCTAGCATGCTTCACAAACACTAAAGCCGAACTTCAGAAATTTGAGAATTCAATTTTGTAAATTAACTCTGCAAAAATTGAGTAATATTTTATCTTCTGCACATGGTCTAAAATAAACACAACATTTCTTACTCTTTGAAACTAGCAAGCATTTGTCAAGCTGTTGAGGTTATAGTGACACGGACTGAAACATCCCATGTGTTTAACACAGCAACACAACCTGATAAATCACATTGCCACAAAATTACAATTATCTATTAGAAAGGAATACTTTCCTTGAAATTCTTCACAGAGAACAAGTTGCGTCAGCAATAGAAATAAAATCTGTTTTGCTAACGTATTAGGTTAATCCATTCTTTTTAAGTAATCTTGAATTTAAATTCTAATATTCACTTCCCCCAGCACTATATTTCTTCAGTTGGATTTTTTTTTTTATTTTCACAACTCACAATCCGCTTTGAAAAGATTCCAGACATATCCTTTGACCCTGACAGATGTTTAGGCTCTTGCAAGCTTTTCTTCTCATCTCTCTTCATAAAAGCATATACAAAAATAAAATCACTATCAGCATTTCTGATCCACGTTTAAAACTGTTTGTTCCTCCTATCAGAGATGCAAGTATGACAACAAATTACAAAGCACCATGTTGTTGATGAAAACATAATAGAATTCTTGTCAAATTTTATCACGTACAATTCCATCCACAATTGTTTCGCAATAAGCTCATTAAAAGTAAGTGCACTGGTTCATTAGAAAAGCACTAATGAATTATGTAGTTGTTTAATTAGGCCTCCTCTGACAGAACAGAGACAGAAATATAAAACCAACAACACATCTAAAACATTCCAGAGGTGCTTCTCCTCTGTGTCATTTCATGAAAAATGCCAGCTCTTTAGCTAATGATGCTGCTTACAATACACTTAAGAACAGCTCTCAGCTATGTCTCTGTTCAAACCTCCCCAGCCCTGCTGAGCAGGCGAACATCTCTCCAGAAAACAAGTGTGTCAGGAAGATCAATGAGCACCCTGCTTCTTGGGCCTCAAAGTGATTCTGGAGATAAGAGCAATAATTATAATTGAAGACACTTCTAAAATTTAACAAGAACTCTTGAATTAAGCGTCTTTAAAAAAAACATGATAGGCATACCCAACACTATTACAGTACTCACCAAATGTGAGAAAGTTCTGGGATGGGCAGCTTTGATTTTGTGAAGAAATTCTTTGCTACGGAACCTGTTGGGAAAACATGCCTCATCAACCATTGGAAATTAATTCTCCAAATTCTTCCCTTTTACCAGGTCTGTCGCGCCAGAAGCAGACAGTTAATTTATGTCCGAGAGATGCTCAGATTAATCGGATGCTACTATAGATGCTGGACCATTTGTCTCCTTCTGAGTAAATGACAGAGAAAGCCAGACAGAGCTGTTGACCTCATTTCTCCATATGGGAAAAATAAATAAAGGGAAACCTACTTTAGTACTAGTAACTCTAACCTGCATAACAAGTATGTCACCAATGATGAAATAACAGACACAAACGGCCCCGCTTCACCCAGAAGTCATGTGTATGGCAGTACAATGCTTTGACATCTGCACTGCTCTCCCAAGATGCTGCTTCAACCATGACTTTTCCCTGCAGTGAAAATTTTACAGAGGGGAAAAAAAGAAAATAAAAGAAAAAAGAAACTTTAGAAGATTCAGCTAGCACACAGCTCCTGTCCTACTGCAGGCATCCTCGTTCACCCTGCCACAGCAGCCCTTCTCATACTTCTAGTTAATAAATCCACTTCTTCACCATCTCATATGCATAGGCTGTCAGGGGTACCCTGGAAGCCCTTGCAAATCATAAGGAAACAAAGCACAGACTTCTGGGATGATAATCCTCTTCCCCTTGGGCAGCCACTAGGGAAAGAACCAACACTGAACAACCATTTGTTCTTTAAAGCAAACTGCATGAAGGAGACTTAACTGAAGTGAAAAACTGCTGAAGCACTAATTTCAATTAGCAGCAGGTCATTTCTTTAAACTTTTGGCTGGATCAAAGTCTCCTGAACCCCAGTGATACAGCAGGGCTCATTACAACTGCCTCAGTTTAAAACCTGTGACATATTCCTTGCCAGACCAACTGTCTGTACATGGCAAAGTCTCCTCTCATAAGCAGCCTGGACCTTCTATTCAGGACAGAAATCTGAGTATGATCAGAGCCATCTCAGTATGCTCTTAACAATACTTCTACCATGTGCGTGCTCTCCAGGATTGTTTCCTAATTACCTAGAGGTCAAAATCTCAGTCGCCCAGAACCATAAACCCTCAGGCTTGACTGCACAGGGCAGTTAACTGCATGCTTCACTGTCACCACATGGACACTGCCACAGTTCTGCTGGACAAGCCAGCACAACCTTCAGGGGTTTTTCAACTTAATATACACTGCAGGTGTGGTCCACAAATACAGCACATCAAATACAGAGAGCTCATTTTAATTTTTACCAAATTGCCAACACTTCTCCCTTAGATATAATTATTTCTTTAAAATCAGGATATTTAGGAGAAACTGTAACTCCACAATATTGGTTTGAATAGTCTACCTTTTAAAAGAAAACACAATCAATTCTTACAAATGCACTGCCAGAGAGAAAAAAGAGTTTATTTACTTAACACTTTTCACCTCCCAGCCTGGTGCCCCTACCTGATGTGCACAGTGTTTGGTAAAAATTACCTGAAATAAAGGCATTGAGGTCGGGCTGCAGGGACCTGAACTGGTTAATGTAGTAATCTCGCTGCTCCTCTGTGATCCTCCAAGGGTCATCTGAGTACTGGGTGCTGCTGTCCTGCTGCTCCCGCTCCACTGAAAGAGACTGGAGAGAGGGACACTGGCACCAGCCGCAGGGAGGGCACCAGAAGGGCATTAGGAGTCTCAAGAAACCAAACTCACACTCTTCTGTTTGGCAGAGACAAATTTTCAGAAGACAAGAAGCAGAAATGGCCACACTGATGACCACCCCACTACTCACCTGATAAAACTGAGGCTATTATTAGGTATCTTCACCCAGGCAATTAAAGGAAGTTTCACATGACCAAAACTCAAAGGAAAAGGAAATCTTGCTACTGCTGACCACTAGAAGTCCAAGTCATACTTTATTACCTCTAGATTCGTTTTGGGGGCCCACTTTGGCTGCCATGCATTACAACCCTGAACTGCACACTGTACACCTCAAATGGATGGAACCAGCAAAGGACCTAAAGCTGCATTTAATCAGCTTTGTGCATGAAAATTTATCTTTGCTATGAAACTAGATATTTAAGCTAAGAATGGTGCTGTAACTATGGAGATATTCCACTTCTGGACCCTCTGCTCACCCCAGTAACTCAGCACTTATTATGGCAAGTCAGGGAGATGCACAAGCCCCTAGAGACCCCCTCAAACTTCTATCACTTCCCAAAGTTTAAGTAAAAATCCTCTTTTTCAAAAAGGAATATTCTGAAGGAGAAGGGTATTTAATCCAATTATATCTCTGCTCTGTCTTTGCTCTCTGATTAACTTGTTTAAAGGAGGCCTGTACCTTTTGCAGGTTGGATGGAGGTATCTACAAGAGGGCTGCCAGTACAGCTGGTGTCTTTGTTAAAATGGAATAAATGAGTATTCAATATTTAAGCCTGGATGATAACAGCCTTAAAAAGGGAGGGCAAAAATGAACAACAGTCAGCTGTGAAACCCCTTCTCTGACATACCTGTCTATTTCCCAAGAATTGAATGCAAAACACCAGTTCTGAAATACATCAAAAGACGCCTGAAACAGGCAACATCATAAAGCTGTAAATTAATTTTCATTTCAAAGTGCTACACGAATGCACCCAATTTTATTTCAAGTTAGCACAAATTATGTGACACTACCTGTAGATCTCTTTTTGAGGCTCAGGTGACATTTTATTGTGGGTGTGATGTGCTGAGCATTTAGGAAAAGGTAGAGTCTCTGAGTCTTATTCAGGAAAATCTCTCGCTTAAGAGAGCTTTGCGCTTCCTTAGGGCAAACTACTTGTTTGCATAATAAATGCACAGCAGGTATACTGGAACACAGGAAAGATCTGCTTTTGCAACCAGCAGGAAAATATAAGACCTATTTTCACAAAAACAATCAAATGCCCAGAAATTAATTTATTTTGTTTAAGGTGCAATTTAACCAACTGGGGTGAAAAACCAAAATATGCAGAATGTTAGCCATAAATACTGTCGATGTGTTACAGATAGCAATCTAAATCAAGAAGCAATCTCTGTGAAATCTCATGTACTTTAAATGAAAATGTTTTACTTTGACTTACCTTTAGCAATTTAATTAATTTGAATATTTATTTTAATTTCTCCATCCCATCCGCTTTTTTTACCTCATATACCAAAAGAGCACACTTCAGTCTCTAGGCGAAAATCACAATGGAGAACACTTTTCACTTTCAAAGCGAGAATTTTCTGCCTTTTTTTCAAATTTCTCTATTTTTTTGTTAGTAGTACTACTAAAGAAAAATATGCAATTCATTACCCGGTTAGGAGTTGAACAGGTGAGTGCAGATTTGGCTCCATAATTCCCTGATGATGGTCCATCTTGCTGGTGAGTAGAGTGTCTGACTTCATAAGGAGCTACATTAGACATTTAAAATTAAATATATAAATGACAGGAGAATTACAAAATACTGCTAGGCTAAATGAAATTTTTGAATACCACAAGATCAAGAATGTAGCTGGTGAAAGTTGTATCAGAGCACCAAAGTCCATTTTGTCAAGCATCTACAAAGTGAACCTGGTATCACAGTATCAAAGTCCATTTTGTCTTATGCAACAGAATTCCAGCCACATACTTGTCTTTCCCATTGCACATTCTTCAGACATTACTGAGACACTGTCAGTTGTATACTACCAGATAACAGAAACCACTGTTCATCATGTCTAAATATACATTTATATAGCCTGTCCATGCATTTCTACATTTTATATACTTATAGCCACATATAGCACATGATCTATTTTAAATAAGAAGAAATAGTTCAACTGATCTGCAAAAAAATATGCTTTGACAATGCTACCAAATAGCAAACCATTACTTCTCCATATACTCTTCCTCTCCCTTCCCTAATTTCTGTTGAAAATCAAAATACATGACTCACCACTTTGTACTATTTAGAGTAAAGTTAGTGAAGAAAAGTAACAATTTCTTCTTCTTTTGCTAAAATAAGTCACTTAGGCTCCACTGTAGCAAAGATAGTAAGCAGTGACACAACAGCACGTTTAGGAACAAGGTTTTAAAAATAGGGCAAGTATGCAAACAAAAAGGCAACTCACTTGCAAACTCTTACACAGCTGAGAACTGCTGCCAGCCTATTTAAAACTTACCATTACAAAGTCTGCATTTGGTAGTCAGAACCTTAACGACTCATGATGAAACAGGAGACCAAGAAATCTTAAAAATTTAGAGCTCAAGAAAACCTTAAAAATTATACCCCAAACCTCCTTGTTTTCCTAAGGGGTCTTACCCTGTATTGTTATCTATTCTTATTCCTGTACAAGTCACTGCTAATTTCAGATTTAAAAAAAAAAGGAAGGAAGGTAGAAGGTGGGAAACATTTAGATGCACTCAGAAGGGAGGTTAAAGCATGAAGCCACATTGCTGTGTGCTTGCCAGCACGAAAACCTTCCAAAACTATATAAAGAAAAATGTACATAGTCATGGTTGCAGAGCAAAGGGCTGCCCTTGAAGAGACCCTGTCCAGTTTCAGGGTCAGATCTGCAGTACAGCCCAGCCCAGTGCTGGGGCACAAGCACCTCCTCCACATGCACTACACACACCTGCCCCTTGGAGTGCACTTCAGGAAACTGGAAGGGTCTTAATCTTAAAGGCCAGGAAGAACCAGCAGGTTCTGCATTAGGCCTGGCACTCGGTACAGCATGGGCCATAAAATGTTAACCACTCACTGCCACTGAGAACACATTTGGCTGAAGTATCCCCAGTGGGATTAAAACAGGAGAGATTCTTTTTCTGGAAAATAAGAAAAATTCCTTTCTGTTCTGAAAAATAACCATTGTTCTGCACCTCTAAGATTTTATTACCTTAGGAATTTGAGCAGTTAAATAATTAATTCTGGGAGAAGTTGGACTGGACACTGCTGTCCCTGGTCACTTCACTTAGCTGCTGAATCCATAAGAAATTTCACAGTTACATTTGCAACCAAATACAGAAGGAAAAAAACCCCAACACCCAAAATACTCCCTCATAGCACTGACAGATCTGGGACAGAGTCCCAGGAAACAGCAGAGCACTTGACAGGTACACGGTCAGCCAGTCCCGATGGACACTGCCTGCCCGGCTCACCACAGCGTGGGCTCTCTGCCACGTCTCCTTCACTGGGGCACAACATGCATTGTACCAGAAAACAACTGCACTAGTGTGCTCCTTTCAGAATTAATCCCACCTCTGAACAAGCTGCAGTTTATCTAAGCAGCAGGGGAATACCTGTGACTCAGTTACAATTTTCAGGTGGAGGCCACTTTGTAGTGTCAAACACATTCTTACCACAGCTGTACTGAGTTTCAACACGTTGAGTAGCTCTTTTTTCACTCATTTGTAAATAAGGACAAAAGGTGAAGGACTAGTGTGATTCACTCTTCACTCACTGCAAACACACTAACCTAAAGCAGGAAGGATGATGGTATGCACCAATGCCTACTATTGCCACCAACTTGGTCACCACATGCTGCAATTATGAAAGCACTGGTGCTTTACTACTAACAGGAACCTGTAAAGCCATAGTTAAACTGGCTTCTGCCCCATTAGCCTCTTATTAAAATATAAATGTTTTGCCACCCACTCTAATGGCATGAAAATGAAGGACAGAACATCCATGCAGTGCCTTGTTTTTTCCTGAATTGCCTAAGTTACGCTGTGGGACTGCTTTTATACACTCATCCTATTATTATTTCTGTTACAAAACCAGAGATATTACAATCCTTTCCTGCAAAGGAAGGTTCACTTCCAATCTGAAAATTAATATGCGGCTACTGAAATCGGGAGCAGGCTTTTCTTCTCCTCTAATGAAACCAAAACCATCATGCACTCTGACAATACTTGCAGGCTCTCTGCCACTGGGGTATATTGCAGTCTTGTAAGAGATTAGGTATTAGCATTTGTGAGCAGTCACACATAAATCTAATTTAATAGAAAGTGAATAGGAAGACAGGATTGAACAGTCAAAATAAATTGATTGAATAAGTTTCCAAAACACAAGTCTAATTGAATTTTAAAATCATTAAGCTGATTGTCACTAGCATTTAGAATTTGGATACTTCTGATAAGGGAAAAAAAAAAAAAGAAAAAGTATTTGAATACAATGTGCGTTGCCATCTTTATCCTACCTCCATGCTGCTGCTCCAGCCCACTTCTTGCTTTACCATATCCATAACTTAGGGGCATTCTCTGATAAGTAGATGGAGAAGCAGGAGGTGAGCAAATTGGAGACATCGGAGGAGACTTGGGCTCCTATTTCAAAAACACACCAACACAAAACACAATTCTGAGACAAAATTTGTAAGAAACAACCAAGTAATGCTGCAAAGAGGTCCAAGTGCATACAATACGATGGACAAACAAGAAAAAAACACTGCAGCATCCTCAGGCTCTTTATTTCCAAGAAAAGGCTTAAAACAGACAAGACAGGATTTGGTACTGAGTCTTCGAGGGATAAAGCATGGCAGTGCTATAGCAAAGCTTTACAATGGTCAGCTCAATATATTTTACTTCCACAGATGCCTAAAGTAGTATATGTAAAAGGCTCAGTGTGAGTGGATAGCTTTGAATTGACAGTGTGAGTGCGTTCTTTGTGGGAGACCATCTTTCATATTAGAAAAAATTTACAAAAAATTAAAATACATCTCTGAATCAGTATTTTAAACACTGTGGATCTGTAAGTATCACTGGGTAACTATCCTAAAGCATTCTCCTTCCTTTGACTGAGATTGCTTGAGAAAAGCAGGTAAGCCTGAAAGGTTTTACTGAATAAAGAGGAAAATAAAACACAATAGAGACAACCCAGATGGAGCCAGGGGTTTGAGGGCAGTGTTCTGCTTTGGTGTCAGTACACAGAGAGACAGGCATACATGCTCTTCTTCCTCATCCTGTTATTCCACCTGTGTATCTTGTCATCAGCTCACTCCAGCTGGTTGACCTCGGGCTGGGAACGCCGTTACTGACGCCAACGCACCGTGTGATAAATGTGGGCACGTGTTTTGGGAAGATAAAAGTGCTTCCACCAGGCACTTACAACATGACCTGATACAGTACCAGAGGAGAAGGTGTCAAGCCTGGGGAAAATTATGCAAATCAGTCTTTATGAAAATTATGCAGCACTGTGAAGCTTCTTGTGCCTGAACAAGTGCTCTCTACTCTCCTAAATACACGTCCCTTGGATGCTTTATTAAACTGGCATCTCAGAACAACTGATGCTGGGACAATGTTTCACTCAGGACTAAAGAAAAGCAGATTTCTTCTGGACTATTGCTTGGGGAGATAAAAATGGAAGAAAACTTTGGGGCCTTACCCCACCCAAAAATAGCACCTCATGATTCAACACCTCATCTCCAACTGAGTATTACTAGAGTGACTAAGGACCATTAGTCCATTACCATACTGGCCATGGGAAATCACTCACTTTCCTGTTCTGTTTCACAGACAGATTTCTATTTGCTGCTGTTCCCTGTTCCTCTCCAAGAAACAGTGCTGCATTAAGTAGGAGGAAAACACTGAAAGAACTTACACAGAATATTACAGGGCTGACAGCTTTATACAAGCTCATATAGAGAATTTTCTTCAGGGAAGCAACTGGGATGCATCAAAACCAGAACACAGGCATGATGGGGATTATTTGCACATCAGGAGTTCATCTCCTGTCTAGTACTGGAAAATTGAGTAAGCCCCTGTGAGTGTAACCATTTACAGGACTGGACTCAAAAGGAGGATGCATAATGACATGTTGGCCTGAAGGAGACAAGCCTGTTACCTGTTTGTCCCCTTCATCTGTTCTTTTGTAGGAATTTTTTTCCAAAGTTGCATGTGGAACCTGAAATTTAACTCCATGGAATTCTGCTGGAGTCCCATAACGTACTTCAGTGTCATTTTTCAGCGCCATAAATCGTGGCAGAGGCAATTCTTTATTAAGAGAAAGAAAAATTCAATTGAGACTACAGAAAATAAGAAGAACTTTAAGCAGTATCATCTTGTAAAACCAATGAAACATTTATCTATAAAAGACTGCTAGTTATATTTTGTAACATTTTTAAGTGTGGGACTCCTTTGATTATGTTATGTCTTAATAAAAATGTGAATGTTACACAAAGCTACATTCACGAGCTTAATATATAATCTCTTCATGCAAAGGGAAAGAAATAAGCCTTGTGCATGTTACTAAAGCAAGCAGCAAACTCATTTCCTGCCTTCAAAACCTTGCCTGTAATGAAAAGAATAGTTTCTCACAGACACTGTGGGATGGATGAATTAATCAGTCAGGATCACAGTACCCTCAATGCTGCCATCATAAAAGGAACAAATCAAAAATGGTAAGGTTCAGAGACCACACCAAGGCCTAGAGAGACAGCCATGTCAAAAGTTCCCACATTGCATCTGCTGTGCAGAGCAAGAGACTGACACTTTGTCATTCTTTAAGACAATTCCCAATTATTTTGCAGAAACACCATTTATTTTTGTGCACAGGCACCCTAAAAGATCAATACAATTAAAATTAAGAGAATGCTCAACACCAAGCGAAGCCATTCATCCGTCACCTCTGTAATCTGTAGGTTTACACCTACAGTTACCACCAGTAAGAAAAAGAAACGAATTGGAGTTTGGTATCTGTTACTCACCCCACTCTAAAGGCACTCATCTATTTTCTAGAGAAAATATAATTAGCACTGGAAGCAGTTTTATTGAAATTTTACTGAAACAGTAAGCAAGCAGGATATCAATACAAGGACTGCAAGTACCTGTCTTCACTCAGATTTGGGGATTATTTGTGTATGCTAGACTTGTAAAACATAGAGTAAATCTCAATTCATGTTTCTAATTTAGTTTATGGAGGTTTTTTTGTTGTTTCTGTTTTGTTTGCTTTTTTTTTTTTTTAATTAACATTTTTAAAAAGGACAGCAATGCAAGAGAGGACGCACAAGCTGTCTGTAAGGAAAACCGACAGACAAATCCAGACCACTCCTCTTCACCCTTGGTTCAAACTCCTGTTCCAGCCAGGCACTGAACTGAACTGTGCCAGCTGCATCTGATCCCTCCACTTGGTCAGGAGCTCTGCACTGCAGGAGCCCAGCTCACAGAGGTCAGCATGTGCTTGCCATTCTGGCCTTCCCTCCCCGGGATGGGGCAGACCTGAGAATGCACATGAATTTGACATTTCGTTGCCTTTACCAGGCAGAGCAGAGCAGAGCAGAAGCTGTGCTGGGAGCAGGGACCTGACTGCAGGGTTGTGGGCAGGTCCTGCCTTTCCAGCCATCTCTCTGATCTTGTGGCCGGTGGCATTGCTCCTGCAGCGGGATGGTGCAAGCACAGCCTCAGGGCATGGCTTGAACTCCCACCTGGGATATGGGAGCTAAAGGTTCAAAGCTGTTCAAGCTCAAGCAAAAAGCCCTGTGTTTTGAAGCCCGAGCCCTGCTGAGGCAGAGCGTGCATCACCAAGGCAAGAACACTGAGTTCCTTCCAAGTTGCTATCAAGGTTTCACAGCTGAAAGGGACCTGCTTTCTCTCCTCATCACTAGAGTTAGATAAGACTCTTTCAAGAAGCTTTCTTCTCCACCAAAAATGGTACATTTAATACTATTGTCAATTCACTGGGAAGAATAAAGCTGTTTTAAAATATAACTAATATACTTTTTCATACCTATTCACAGTAAGCACTACGATTTTATCTCCACTGCGATTTTATCTCCACTACCCATTTATTTCAGCAGGATTATTTGCTAAAGCAGATGAGTGTTACAATCTGCCCTGCACAGAGGGACTCCTTGACCTGCTCATGTCCCCCACAGTCTGCCTCCACCCAAAGCAGCTATCGGCTCTCACTCTGGACAGCTGTCAAGATTAGAGGCTGAAGGTGAGAAAGAAATGCATCTCCCACACTGATCATCTGTCATTCCTGCCGTTCCTCTGTAATGCATTTTCCAGAGGGGGATGTCATCTTAGATTTGCCATGTATGTAATTTACTGCAATTTTCCACCACTCACTTAGAGCATGTAACATTACCTTCCACTCTTTCTCTGCTCCTTAATATTGTTCATAGAAACATAAGAAGAAAGAGTTTACCACCATGGAGAGCTGACAAGCATTAAAGAAAGCGAGAAACAAGTGCACAGCACTGCAAGCAAAATTTGCTACTTACCATTCTTAATGCTCTCAATCCGTACTGGGAAGCCTGACTGTGCTGCCGCAATTAACTTCAAAGCAATATAAAATTGAGCAGGACCAAAATAACCCACACGCTTGGCTCCACAAACTTCTGTAATCTAAGAGAGAAGAGACACATTGTCGGTTAAAAGCGTTTCACTCTTTCAGGAGATGTCAACATCTCTACATAAACAAAGAAAAAACTCTTTAAAAACACAAAATGCTTGTTGTATTTGAAGTTTTCTACTATGCACACTTGTTCCAACTCACAGCATTAGTACACCAGAAACAGGTTGGTAGTCGTTACGCTTTTCAGAAGCACTGCTGGTTAACACTGCTATCCTAAAACAAGTTAGGGGTTTTCATACTATATAAGATTTTAACAGCAGGTGAAATGAGAATTTCTTAAGTACCCTGTCCAGTAAAACATTTCCACCACAGAAGCTGTGATATCTTTAGAAATTTGTACTTAATACTAGCCCTATCAACAACAGTTCAGGTAACTGCTGTAACTGGAACATAAACACAACAAAAGACCCCAGCACACCACATGAGCAAGCACTTTATATTTTGTGTGAAAAATTAACACGGTCTCAGCACTGAGGTTTAACTTCTATGTATACTTCAGAATTTGCTTCACTCTGCCACTTTTATGAAGCAAAGAGCACCATGTTCACACACTCAGACAGCGCCTAAGCAAACAACAGATATCAGCAGGTTTCAAGCACAGGCGCCAATTCTCCCATGCCTGGAGCTCCCAGATGTTCACAAACAAACCTCAGACACTGGGGTTGGAACAAAACCCCATTTGCCCCAGACATAAGAGGAAATCCCAAATTGTTTTCCTGAAAATACACCCAGATTAACAATGTCTCCTGGCTGGCAAGGTGCAGCCTCTGTGACAGCTCTCCACGGGCAAGGGCTGCTTCCAGAAAGCCACGTCCATGGATTGGCTCCCAAGCTACAACAGCATGACAGAACATATTATGTTGCATATGAGCAAGTAGCACAATTGAATAGTCTATTTTTTCTGATTTATATGTGTATATATACACAGTGGCAAAATGTCAGGTCAAACAATTATTGAAAATAACAAATGTTTTGGAATGGTATTTCTTACTAATCAAAGACAATTGTTTTCTCATTGTTTTATCAAGGACATCCCCTCCCTCAAAAATACAGTGATGTTTCTCAAACACACTTGTAGCCAACCAAACAGAAACCGCCTCTCTGTAATTCTGCTTTTTGATGATAACAACAGAAATAAATTCTGTAGACACAAGCTCCTCTGTTATTTGTGCAACCAGACTCTGAATTCTTTGTTAATGATCCAGACCAAAAGATGGAAGCTGACGGAGTAGTCAAATTTATTACACAGTTAATTGTGGGTATTTATATAGATTAATTGCAGGTACAGGCATTTACTCTCATCAGGTTCCTTGTCCAGTTAAAGGAGAGGGTCTTGGTTCCTTCCAGCCAGCATTTCACACTATCTGCATCAGGATCCTGCTTAGAGGTGCCACAGAGCAGCCACAGAGGTTGGTGGCAGATTAGCCTTTATCCAAAAGTAAATCCTCAGAACATGCTGCCTGCTCAAATTTCCACAGCAGCTTAAACTGAACACCGCATTATTTTTTTGTTTCCGGGTTTTACCTTTCACAGGGTCAGTGCACATAGCTTTTTGATGGGCAGATTAGACTTAGTGATATGCAATTCTGAAATTAAGTTAGTTTGCGTGATGCACTATTAGGAGTCTCCAAGATCCATGCAAATTAAAGGCACTGCATATGAATGTGATATGGTAATTTTTTATTTAAATCCTTAAAACTGTTGTCAGTTTGGGCTGCCTGCTTTTCAGCAAGCCAGCAAGGAAAGAACTGGTATTTTCTGCTCGTGCACTGCTGAACAGACACACATATAAATCAAAACAACTTGCATGCCTTGATATTTCAAGGGACTTCAATGCAGAACTATTGACTGTCAATTTATATTACAATTTTTCTTTTAATTCTCCAGCAGAAAACTGTAATCCTCCACTGATAGTGAAATTCTGAAGAAAAGTGTAATGAAGAACGTATTGGAAATCATTTTTCATGGTGGTGGGTTACAGATGTTGCTTGCCAAATCTAACCTCAGGATGATACACAGCATTAGTCCAGAATCATACAGAATTACAGAATGGCTAGGGTTGGAAGCGACCTCTGGAAATCATCTGGTCCAGTCTCCTTGCTAAAACAGAATCACCTAGAGCTGCTTGTACAGGATTGCACCCAGGAAGGTTTCAAATATGTCCAGAAAAGGAGATGTTCCAGTTCTCTACCATTCTCACAGTAAAGAAGTTTTCCTCATATTCAGATGGAACTTCCTGTGTTTTTCTTTGTGCCTGTTGCCCCTTGTTCTGTTACTAGGCACCACCAAGAAGCCTGGCTCCACCCTCTTGACACCTCCCTTCAGATACTTACATACATTGATAAAATCCCCTCTCCAACTTCTTCAGGCTAAACAAGTCCAGGTCCCTCAGTTCTCTCCTAAGGGATGCTCCAGTCCCCTGGTCATCTTTGGAGCAGTGATGCTTGAACTTTAACCACTTGGACCCACCCAATACCTTCTAGAGCCCTAACCCATGGGATTCCTCCAAATAGATCCTTGAAGAGGCCAAAGTTAGCTCTCCTGAAAGCCAGGGTCTTGAGACCCTACTTTTTGCTGTTTCCTCCACACAGGATTCTGAACTCCACCATGTCATGGTCACTGGAGCCAAGGCTGCCCCCAGCCTTCACATCCCAAACCAGTCCTTCTTTGTTTGTTAGTACAAACACTAGCACCACACCTCCATGCTGGCTTCTCCACTACCTGTATCAAAAACTTGGCACCAGTGCTCTGCAGGACTCTCCTGGACTGTGTGCCCAGCTGTGATGTCTTTCCAGAAGATATCAGAGTGGCTGAAGAAGGTGGCGAAGGCTGTGATCATGAGGGTACATCCAGCTGTCCATAAAAGGCCTCATCAACTCTTTCTCCTGATCAGGTGGCCTGAAGCACCTATATTCTAGTCATGGAAAACTTCCCTGTTCAGTGGTTTGTGAGGCAAGAACACTATGCTGAGCGGACAATGGGTTTTCAGCAGGTAGCCTTAACACACTTGCTCTGTAGAGGAATTGCACCACGTACCCTACCAAGCATCCATAAGAAGGGGAGAAAGAGCAAGCTCTATAAGCCTGTACATGTTCTGACAGGTCAGAAGCTTTTCTATGGTTGTAAAAATACATAGTTTTTAATACGTATTAAAAAATAAATCTCCAATTCATAAACATGAAAATTTGAAATGTGGCTACGAGCTGTTTGAAAGAGTTTGAAACTACTGTGCTCCATGCAAACTTCTAATAGAAAAGCTCTACATCTTCTGGTACTGGAACACAGAGCAGAGTTTTGTATTTTTTATCCACTCACTGCTCTGCTCTATTGGCTGACAGCAAGTGTTATTTTTATAATTGCTCCTTGAAGACATCCCACATGAAGCAGCTTTTCCCAGCACAATCTGACATTGTTCCAGCTCTCCCCAGTTCTCTCCAAACAAGTTTCCACTGCAGTCTCCAAGAGCACTGACCTCGCAAACACACTGGGCAGGTCTAATTGAGACTGCAAGAACTAAATTTCAGAAACTGAATATGAGCCGAAAGCTGAAGTTTGTTTTCCATAAGTAGAAAAAGGAGTATAATCAGAAATAATTATACCCTAATCCTACGGACAGGCTGAAATGGTCATCCCGCAGCCTCAAGGCCAAGGTAGATCTGGGACTTCTGCTTTTTCATTTAGCTGCTGTGGCATCCTCTGTATCAGGCTGGCACACAGTTTTTGTCTGTTCTCTGTCACCCTGCTGCTACCTGCCACACAGATGGTCACTGCTTGTCATTCATGGGCAAACCCAGCTCAAAGGCGCTCACATCTCCACGAGGGCTGCGGGATCCTGCGAGAGCACTGAGCTGAATGCGTCACCTCATTCGGAGAGAAAGAGAAGGTGACCATCACTGGCTCCTATGTTAAAGGAAATTTTCTCGCTACACTTTCCATCTCAGCCCAACCCCAGAATGCACAGCTATTTTACTTGTCCTTGCTCAATCTATAATAAGGTAGAAATATTTTCCAGTTTATCAACTGCCTCTGAATTTTAGGGACGGTGTTGAAAAGCTTTAGCCATTACCCAATGCATGCCTCACCCAGCGCTCTCCTGAGGACGACCAACTCTGATGCCACTGCTCAGACCTCAACCACAGAGTGACCTCAGGCTCCCTTCTGGGTCAATCAGCCGCTTATAATAGTTTCAAAGACAAATATTTGCAGCAGTGGCTTATCAAGAGCTTATCTCAAAATTGTGTCATGCATTTGACCCACTTCACCCTTTTTCTTTTTTTTTTTTCTTAATTTGTGTTTACAGACTCTTTGATCTGCTTGTTACAGACAAGTTTTGCTACATTCTTAAACAGGTATTTCTCTCTCAACGGATCATTGTTCAGACATTAGTAAAACTGCTTGGAGCCCAGAGCTACATATCTATTTCTTCAATATTTAAAGCAAAGTAAGAAACAACACATCAAGGATTACTGACTGGGAAGGTAATAGGAACATGCTGGGGTGTTATATTCCCAGACGTACATAAGAAGAGGCTCTGCTGTGGATTAGGTTCTTTACCTCTGCTCCGTCATACCAGTGGTATTTCTGTAACTATTTATTTTATTCTGTCATCTTGTCTTCCAAAAACAGATGTTTTATCTATTTTAGATTTTTTTTAAACATTACCTGAAATGCTTACTAAAAATCAAGCTATTTTGAACAAGCAGGGTTCCAATGTTTAAAACAAAATTTAAAACAGCTTAGTTTATGGCACAGAAGACAACACATACATAGTATATTTTTAAAGAGCTAACTATAACATATTTTCATGGTTTAAGCTCTGCGTGATCATCACTTTACATTTAAGAACACCATGATTTTAAATCACAAGGCAAGCAACAGATAAACTACCAAAGCTTCACAACTTCACATAACAAACATAGGGCTAAAAGCAGCAGAGAGCAACCCCATGAGTTAGGCAAAAACCTGCTGACAGCACCATCAGGGTTTCCCTAAACTCCCTCCTCCTGGCATGACCCAGAACCATTCACATCTGCCTGCAACAGTGCTCCATTGCATCTTTGCATACCTGGGGGGAAAGCACTTCGCTTCAGGAACAGGGAAACACTTTTCCATCAGCTCCAAGCAGAACATTTTACAACAACACCAAGAACTACAAGGCTCACGATTTCAGTGCCCACTGTGTGCGCACGCACGCGCAGCCACCAACCACCGACAGAACTGCATGATACAAACACGAAACCATGTTCAAACAACTCTATGTCTGACAATGAAGCTTAACAGCAGAACCATTTTATGTACTGGAAAACGTTGATTCCTTAGCAGAGGTTAAAAATAACCCCAACCTGTAACACAACTGGTTTCAATCTGTAAAGAGCCTGTGAGCAGGAGCGGGGCAGGAGCAGGACAGGAGCAGGACAGGAGCAGGGCTGTCACACTTGGTGTACAAGGGTCTGTCCAGTCCTCTCTCTTGTACAACACTGAGCTGTGGATGCCTAAGGAAACCTAAGCACGTGAATCATGCAGCTCTTCTCTTCAAGTGGGAAGATTGGCATACCACGGGTCACAAAAATATTGATTTGAATTATGCAGCTATGAGGACATGTGAGTCAGCACTGATAATCAAAAGATTTCAGTTATTAAGGAGCGTTGGCAAGAAAAAGTCTGCCAGGGAATAGAGGCTGCTGATTCGTGCTAGTATTTAAAACCACTGAAATATACCTGGAAGAAATGCCATCTCCCATGCTCAACGTTTTGTTTTTAATATACAAAGGCTACACAATCATTTACCTGCATGTGATGCAGAAAAGCTGGACACTTTCATCTCATGTCAGTCTCACAGGAGAGTTTAAGAAGCCCCATTCCTGAGAAACATCTGACAATCGCCACACCAAGTAAATTATTTTCGTGATAACAGTGCCCACAGCATTAGGTCAGAGGTTGTTATATATATTTGCTGATACTTCATTCTGTCTTTGATAGGAAAACCTAGCACCACCTTCACCAAACACATGCCTTTAGGACTGTGGGAAAAGCCTACAAAGGTGAAAGAGATGAAGCAAATTATTTTCAAAACCTCCTTGCCATTTTTTTCTCGCTATTTGGAAAATGAATGCTCCAAGAACAGAATTCATGCATCTAAAGTTGTTCTGTGTTTCATGTTCACTGTCTGTATCAAATTTGTATTAACAAGGTTGATAAATACAGCACATGTCAACAAATGTGTGTAGGAGTATAAGTAAAATTTTAGTAATGCTTGGAACACAAAAATAAAAAGTCTGAAAACAGGTTACTCCGGCTTTAAGAACTTGGCATAAGGATGCCAACAATCAGTACAGATTTTTTATATAAGTATAAATCCACTTATTCATTGAACTGCTTCACATTCTTTGCAGATAATTAGGTTGCATCTGGATATGGCAACACAGATACTCAGCAGGTCTCTCTGAAATGCTGCATGCACAGCCTTGCCAAAAATCACTGTTAAAACCTGAAAACCCACAGAAATTTGAAAAGTACATAGAACTGAGTTATAGACGCTTTATCTGCTTTTCAAATCTCGACTGTGGAAGCAGGGGAGTAAGAGCAAGTAAAATGGCAAGCACGGAGCTCCACCCCATCCAAACAAGTAAATTGCAGAAAATTTCCGCAAGGGTTATCCAAATTTCTTCTGGTGCAAGTCTCTGCCAAGAGCACTTAATTCTCTTGGACATGAGTTTCATAAAGTTCATCCTACAGATGGTTAACACTGTATGTCTTATACATTGCAAATATGGTAAAGGCACTAGTCATCCCAGGATTTCTGTTCATTTCCCTGCTCACCTTCTCTCTTTCAAGAGCACATCTAGGGACATAACACAGAGAAGGTCCAGGACACGACAGAATAGAACCCAGACTCTCCAATTCTTGCTCACTCAGCACAGACATTATCCTGAACTCCCCTTATCCACAAGCAACTGACATTGCAAGAGCTTGATGAAGGCAGGATGTAACTATCCACACTGAAATTTGGCCAGGGCTGGAACCAGGCCAACCAAAATATCCATCTGTTTCTAAAACTTTCATTTTCTGGAGGTTGAATGAAAACAGTATCTAAATCTTACTGCTAGTGAGAGTGAATGGGGAGCTGCTTTTTAGCTCAAGTGGAAATGCCATGTTTTGCACAGGAGCTGCACCAGCATCCTGTGGGAATGAAAATACAGGATGATCGTGGGAAAATTAAAGGACAACACTACTTTTACCACACAAAAATCCTTGTGGTTTGGGCATTTTAGACTACTTCAGCAACAAAGTTGTTAATTATTTCAAGTAATACTTTACACAAGCAGCATATGCATTAGCATATTTTGATCTTGAGAGTACATTTTCACTGACTTAAAAATATGGCTCTCATTTATAAGCTCGAGTCCATTATTAGTCCAATGTATTTCAAAATGCATGTTTTTAAAAATCCATTCAAAATGCTGTGTGTATATACATACGCAAAATTAAAATTAAATGTAAATTGAAACTCAGCCTTAAAAACCAAACCTTTGAAGGAAAGGTTTCTGCAATCTGTCCAAGCCTTTTTTTTACAAAAGGAAAAATTGTCTCTCCATTGTGGCAGTTCAGATATGGATTAAAACACCTACCATGAGGGTTTTTTCAAAAAAACCCTGAAAACACGGACATTTTATAATGGAACGCAAAGCCGTTATAAATGCTGGACTCTCCAAGTCTGCACAAAAGCATATAACTGAATCTTGTAGTTTGTCATTCATACAGAGAATCCTTATCCTACCTTTGTTAAATTTCAGTCTTAACAGCGTAAAACAGACTAAGAAATTACCAATTTTTCTGAAGAAAAAATAAATCCCCATTGGTTGGGTTGATGCCTTATCTCTTTTTGGAGTGAAAATTCAGTTTGGGTATTACTCATACAAAACATATGTGTATTATACAAAATTCCACAAGGTGTTGCTAGAAAGGATTTCATCTACCCTTTGAAGAAGGAAACATCAACTCTTTGTTGCAACTCACTCTTCAATAAATAAGTAACTTATAAAGCTCTGAAATACAACTCCGTTTTCTTCTCATGTTAAAAGATCATAAAAAGCTTCAATATAAGTAACAGTCTGTGAAATCTTTGCCCCACCACCCAAAATGAAACTTGCCAAACTCACCTAAGGTGCAAAGAATATCTTGAAAAAGGCTGAAAAAGCTTAAGCATTAAGGAGATAACATCTCCTGTGGACACCATAATGTGTTATGAACAATCAAAGCATCTTCTCAAATTCAGAGACCCTTTTAGCACCTAAGGAAAAACAATGGAAACTACTGCTAGATGAATGCTGAAGTCAAGTATAGTGAGGAAAATGGGCAGAAAGGCTTGTAATCTTTTTCGTAAAAGAATAAAAATTAACTGTTATCAGAAATTTCTTCCGACAGTTCCACTGTTAAACTCAAGCCAAGGCTACCCAAAATATGTGCCTTTACAGTCAAATCTTTCTTTTTCCATTCTGTCCAAGTAACTGCATTGCTAGAAGTAAACCCCAGAAAACAAAGCTGTTTTTAGTCACCACTGAGAGGTCTACAGGACTGCCTGCAGACGGTACTGCAGCGTGCTCCTGCTGCCTCTACAACAGCTGCCTTATTATTTCCACATTTCTTTGTAACTACAAGGAAATACTTCAGGAGTTTCACTCTCAGATGCTATGCCAGGATAACTTTACGATCTGTTCCATTTGCAGGCGTTCTCACAGCTGAAAGCATACCAAGAGCGACCGACAGCAAACCCCATGACAATTGCCGTTATCTTTACATATCCAGGCAAAAACATTTCTCTACTTATCTTGGAAGGTGAGGAGCCTTTTCTTCATAGCAAACATATTCCTACTTTTTGATGGGGTACAACTCCTCCAGCCACCACTGCAGTCCTGATGCACCCAGTTACAATCTAGATCTAAATAAATTCTTCATCTCTGATCATATTCAAACAAGGCACCTCACTCAATTCCCCTCTGCACTGGGACAAACCACGTGGATGCTGAGCCACATGGGCCATGGTTTAATTGTGCAGAATAAATCTGTGTGGGTTGTAGATGACAAAAGATTTAACACAGAGGACACATAATGTTGTCTAGAAAGATTACAGAAAAACATCCAATGTTTAGCTTTTTACATTTTAGTGACAACTTGCATCACTGCAGTACAAGGCCTGTGAGGAAATCCAAAATATTTTGAAGTTTCAGCATGAGTTTCTGCTGTTTGAGTTCTAATACATGGGATATTACACAAATAACAAGGTAGCCTGAAAAACTAAAAAGCCATAGGCAGAGGCAGTAATCAAAACTCCCCTTTCAGCAGTCATCAGCTCTTAAGTAATTTTGCCAAGCTCTTTTGGCTGCAAGCAGCAGTAGCACCGCTGACTACAAGCTCATTGATCCATTCTTCAGGTTTCCTCCCAGAAACACTCACAAAATCCTAGCCCAAAGCTCAAGAGACTTCCACTTCTTGTTCCCACGCAGCCAGCACTGCACCCCTTCCAGAATGCCCCAGCAGCTCAGGGGACAGGCAGCCAGGCTGTACCCAAAAGTGCCCGCCTGGCTGCAGACCTTCCACCTCCGTGAGCTCACATCCCTGAGTGAGGGTATTCGGAGGAGTCTGGAAAACCCTTCCCTTGGGAGAGGTGCTGACAAAGGCTTAGAGCTAACTCACTCTGCTGTAAAAAACATGCAATTGAGTCAGCTTTCCCATGACTTTCGGGACAAACCCTTTAAAATGCAGGAGAACTAACCAGCTTCCACAATTACCGAAAGAAATAAAAGCAGAGGTAGTGACCCTAAACCGAGCTGAGACTTGAATTTTGTGCAGCTGTGCTGAACTGCGGATCAGCTGCACGACTGCCGTTGGCTCCGGCTGCCCATGGGATCCACAGGCTGCCCTGCCAAAAGCCCACTGTGGGCACGGTGGGCTCCCAGGGCCACAGCAGGGGGACAGGCAGGCTCCTGGAGCACCTCTCAGTACTTCCATGCAGAAGGCATTCCCAGGACATGCAGCTGGGAAATACTCCCAGACCCACCTAAATACGGTGACCCAAACCCAGCCAGTGATGATACACAGCAGAGCTGGCCAAAAAAATACAGCAGCAAAGTTATCAGCTCCAGGTTTCTGGATCAAACTCCAGAAAGCCTGGCACATGGATCAAAGCTGGATGGCCTCTCCCACGCAAGACTCTTCAATAGCAAGATTCTTCTACAAGACAAAACTCCAGTTGATCTCTCTGGATCTATTTGTTTTCAGTGGGCCTTGGTTCCAGTAAAGAAATAGAATAAAGCTTTTCTTACACATTTTTGTCTAACATATGATTCATAACACCAGATTTTTTCACTCTGGCCAGTGCAATACTGATCAGTGCTTAAACATTCAGTTCAGCAACACCTTTATGCTTGTTTTCATTACATTTCCTCCCTAATCTTCAATTGCTTAAAACAACTCCAAGACCCAAACATCACAATATGCAAAAATAAATAATACATCACTTAAGAATGCCAACTGTCTTGCAAAATCTTCCATAGCACTACAGAAAGAGATAATTGTCCAGAATTAAACTTCAGCAACACGGTTTTAAAGATTCAGCACACAATTTAGAAAAACTACTCTTTTTTTTTTAACCACTTACAAAAATTTAATTCTGTACATTAGAAAAGGAGAGCAAAAGTCTTACAGAGTGTTTCAAATTATGCCTTTTCCAAAACCCCAGAGGGAGCAAGTGATGAAGCTTGTTTTCCAAGTCTTGATGGCAGAGTGAAGATTTGTGCAGTTTAAAATTAATTGACATGTTATTAGGAGCATTGCACTCAATTGAAATGAGCATAATTCACTGACAAAGAGGTAAGTCAGGAGTGAAATTCTGTAAAAGGATTTTCTAACCACCAGGTCAGTGGCAATTTGTGTGGAACAGCTTAGGCTGGTTCACTCTGGAAAGGCAAAAGTCATTTAATGGTGCGGCCTATTTCTCAGCTATCAGAGATGCTGCATGATCCACCACACGTCACTGCTGCAGACATTTCTGCTCAACTTTTCTCTCCCACTCTGATAAAGATAATGATGGCCTAACTTGCAAAAGACTATAAATATGGTTTTGGACTTCTAAGACATCAATAATATTCCACACAAGGTATCTGTGCACCAAAGCAAGGAACTCACACACTTGCACAGCTGAGGGGAGCAACCCAAAGGCAGAGATTTGCAGTAGGTATGCAAATCTCTGTTTCATTTCTCTATTCTTGGCGCAACTTCCAACAAACATTTATGTCTCAAAATAGCAAATTAATAAGGGAGAAATTAAAACATTGCACAGAGAAAAGACTGCTGATTTATTTGATTCTGAAGAAATGGGTAAAATGGAGAGTGATCTGTGACCAGTGTTGCATGCTGATTTCAGACCTCCAAACGTACTAATGATCACTACAGGAAATGCAGTACTATCCGAAAAGCAAGAAACAAAGGTCCAGTCAAATCTTAGAGATTTTATAAGAATATGAGTATAGCTATTTGTGATCCAGGTCTCATTTGATACAGAATTCAAAAAACTTTGTGAATTGCATACCAAATGAGACCTGGATCACAAATAGCTATGCTCATATCTATTTGTGATTGACACAAAGTCCATGAGCTAGCACTTCTCTAACCCTGCAAGAAATCCTTCTGTAATCAAATGGGACAATTCACAAATGGAGCATAACCCAGAAACAGGACACTAAGTCTGCATTTGCCTTAAGAAGACAGTTCCGTGCTTGTCTTCTGTTGTGCTGCATACTATTTACAGTATTAACAATCTGCTCTAATAACTACTATATTAAGCAATTATTTTGCACTGGTTCATCATTCAAGAAAAAAGAGCTCAGCAGAGATGCACCAGGAAAGAGCAAGCATGTGCCAGTTCCACTCGTGGCTCTTGCTGAAACACCTTCTCCAGCTCTCGGCACAGCTGTGTGTGCAAGAGGAGCTCACAAGGTATTTGAAATGCAAAATTATTCAGTTTCTCATTTCTTTGGTCTTAATGCAACAATTAACAACATGCTTATTTTAATGCACCTCTGTTATTGAAGAGAAAACACAGCAGGCAAAGCATTTAAGAATATTAGCTGTAAGGCTTTTGTGACTTTCACAAGACTTTCTGGAATTAGTCTAGAAAAATAAAAAGACATCTGTACACATTACTACATGTCAGAATAAAAAAAAATATTTGCAAAAGCTTATCACAGGCAGCTTTTCCAAATATCTCTTCATTTTTAGCATTATTTTGCTTCAGTATTGAAAATTAAGCCTATGCACCCGGACAGTGAATGAACTAGCTAGCAATCATTTTTCCTTTCAATTGCTTTATTTTCTTTCCTGTTCTTTAACACTGGGAAGTTTTATATTTAGGCAGAAGCCTCTAGGCAAATTATTGCTTAAAGTAAATGGAAGCTAAATACCAGAACCCAAGCCCGTGTTGAATGCCAATTCATGTCTTTAATGCAGCAGCCTCTCTTCCTTCTCCTAACCCCCTGCCTTATACTTTGCACAATTTCTGCACTAAATGAAGCAGGAGTCCTGCAGCACAAATAGTTTATCGTGCAATTAAACCCCACAACATATTCACAAAAGGAGCCAAAGTGCAGCAGCTTAAAAGAAAAAAACCAAACTGCATAAGACTTAATAAAATTATATGTTACTAAGCACATACTCTTTGAATGACTGAGCTAGAATTCTTTTCTTCTAAATTTCTCTCTCATATTCACATTAAAACAGTCCCATGCAGATTCACTAGGAAAGCTCAAGGGCTGAAAACCCCTGAGTTTCTTAACTGCTATGTTAGTTTGAAGCCTAACTGAGAACAAGCAGAAATACTTAACAAATATATACTCTTTCGCCTATTTTCCTTGACTAAACCATTTAAACTCCTCAGAGTGCAGGAACTGCTTAAGCTTTTAATTCCCTTGGTGCTTTTGCACAGGAATCTGTTGGCTTAGTAGACTTGCAACAACCACTTTGTTAGGCATGAGAAGCAAGATAACAAGGAAAGTCCTATTCCCAACACTTCCCTTCACTCCGGTCCCTTCACACCTCCCCAGCTGCTGCCCAGCAAGACTGACACAGAAAGTGCTGACAGTTTGCGATATCTCAAATTTTATTTTACACGGGGAAATTAAATTTCAGATGTTCCTATTACTGACAACTTACTGAAAGCAAGTTTAAATGGAACAGGAAAACATTTGAATACAACAGAAAACACATTATTGCCACACTTCTTCACTTGTAATTTTTCAACTGTGGCTTAGTTTTATTTTGGTGTTGAAACTGGGTCTAAGTCAGAGAGCAGGAGTGGTTTCTCCATGTGTAAATACTTAAAATAGATATAGATTACATTTCATCATCGGATTTGAGGGTAGGCTGATGACAGGGCTGATGCAAGATAGTGGGAGTTTTTTGGGGGGAGAGGGAGGCATTATAAGTTTCTGGGGCTTGCATAGGGGCAGGGGAAAAATGCCAGTTTTACATCTGTTCTCCTGGTGAGCCATCCACCAAGAAACCAAAAAAGCACGTCCACTGATGATCTGCTTCTCACCACAGCTGTGAGCTCATTGCTGACGAACATGAACGGGAGTTCTTCAAGTCCTTAGCCATACTAACTTTCTAAGTTGTTCTCTAACATCTGTACAGGAGTTTCAACCTCTAGAAAAAACTGTTTCAAGCAGAAAAAAAATCAAACTATTTCCCCACGAGCACTTTTTCTCTAGAAACAAATCAGTGTATACATATTTTGCAACACTATCTGAAAGACTCTCAGATTTTATTAAAAAGTGAAACATCAAGATAAAACGACTTTTAAAATAATCTATGGTATGACACTAGCTCTGAATTAAAACGACTTGTCTACTCTAACAAGCAACAAGAAATTAAAAGTAGCACTGTCCATTATAAATTTTAAAAAATGTAAACTTCCTAATTCTCAGAAAAATTTCTGGTGAGTACAAATTCTTAAAATATTTTGGGGAAAAATAAAAAATAAAATACTTTTCTCAACATATATGGCAGATACACTGCATTTCAAAACCTTGTTTGGGATTGATGTCACAAATAATTCTGACTCTCAGCACTGTACATACCTCACTGGCACAAAGAGGGTATTTAATACTGATACATAAAATACAGCTTTGAGGAATTTTATGCCTATAGATTCAGGTGATCTTGAGGTACATGCAAAACCAGGATGATTTTAACTCTGACAAATGACAAACTGTGCTACCTTTTTTCTCTCAAATAAAGCCTAAGAACTACACAAATCTACTGATAATCTATGCTCCTATGCAAACAAAAACAAAAAAATCGTGACAATTGCAAATGTCACAATGCATTAAGCAGCAAAAAGCATTCAAAATGCCACATTAAAAAAATATTTTTCAGAAAGATAACCTTATTCTTAAAATAGCCATGCCCTTTTAGAAACCTATTTGCTTACCTGTATGTTTCATCCTTCCAGATCGAGAAATATAGAAAACCTTTTGTTCACAATGAACAAGTCATGCAAAAATGACTCAATTACACTACAGTTTATAATAGAACTTATTTGTATTCTGTACCTTTCTTTTTAATGTCACAATATTAGGGCACCATACCCAGGCTCTCATTGTTTTAATCCCTCAGAACTGCTTTCACAATAATAATTCCCACAACACTGAAAATCTTTGGCACTATACTTTAATGTCAAAAGGAATTAATTCAAACTGAGAGAATACAAAACCTTTTGTCCTTTTAAACAAGAAATTTTAATGAGGTATATAATTGTACTTATTGCACATCAAGAGTACAAATTTAATTCAGATTGCATAAGAATACCAGATTTATTTTTTTCCTTGCTAAAAAAGCTGGAGGCACTTCCACGGAGTATTAACCTTAAAAACCTTGACACTCCCCACAGGAAACTGATTTTACAAAAACTTTGGGAAGGGTTCAACTTGGATTCCTGAGCAAGACATTTACAGTGCATTTGGGTCTCAACCTACAACACAGCCCACAGAAGAGAGCGCAGCGTATGGAAACCGAACACACTTAACGAGTCCACGTCGGATGAAACTTTGAGAATAGGAGGAACAAAATGGAAGGTAACAAAAAAACAGTTCTAGAGTTTAACATTTTTCCTAAGTCTCCTTATTAAGCATTCTGCAATGAAATTTTTTCACAGTAATTGCTGATCTTCTGTAAGTGTCGAGAGACATATGAGATGGCAATCATCCAACTTATTTTGCCTCCAAGAGCTTCATATATGGTTTGTTTTTAAAGGAATTAATAAGAAACATTTACTACTCAACAAGGAGTTTACTGTGAATTCATTCCCTTGCAGAAGGGTGACTTTTCGGGGGGTTTGTGTGGGTTTTAATGCTAATTTTGGGGTTGTTTGTTCAGTTTGGTGCCAGTATTTCCATCTGAGGGCCCTTAGAACACTGGGTGCTGTTATGAGGCTTTTATTTTCTGGTCCACAACCAATGCTGGTTTCAGGGACAAGAAGTGTATGTGAACATACAAGGAAGCCACTCACTTAATAGTAGTATGTTTTTAAAACCAGAATTTAAAGGAAAGAACACAGACACAGGTGAACACACCATACAACACAATCCACCATCTCAACACATCGGTAGAAACTCCAACCCTGCCTTGCTGGAAATTAACATGCTTTTATGAACCTCAAAATCTTCACGAACTCTTTATGGATTAGCCCACTGGGGCAAGGAGACAGTTTTGGGGCAGACCTCAAACACAATGCACTGATGGACAGTAAAGATCCTGCAGTTGGTTGATGCATTTTGGCTGTCTTGAGGGTCGTGATCAGTGGTTGCTATCAGCAGAATGGGTGGTACAGCCCTGTGCATAGCGAGGACCTCTCCTGGCACTGCAGCTCTCCAGGGTCTTTGAAAACATACCAGTGTGCCTCAGGCACAAGGGAGTCCCTGCTCAGAACCCTGGGGAAAGCCACAGTGAAATTCCCACTTCTCAAAGAATCGCTCCCGTATGGGCTTTATTCTTATGCCCGATGTGACCATTTGCACTGTTTTCTGTCTTACTAGCAAATGTTACGTCAAGATTCTTGACGAAAAACTTCCTCTGCTTGTACTTTCCCAAGACTTCCTGCAGAAATGTCCAAATGTAAATGTCAGTTTGCAGCACTAAACTAAAAGGAGGCATGGTAACAGTTGGGTTGAAAAAGGAGAGGAATAATCTGTTCTTTATACCCGCTGTAGACAGGATATAAACAACATCAGGCTTAAAAACAACCTTAAACGCAAAGATAAGGCAGCAGTAGAGTCCATTACCTATAAAAGTTACAGAGTTAGAACCAAGGATTAACAAATTGCTTGATACATGGAAATGGAATTTTGCTATGGACAGGAAAGGGTATTTGGGGATGGTCCAACGTCCTTTCCATGCTTGTAGAGTATTCAGCCTCCTGTAAAGATATGGCTGATGTGATCACACCATACAATCCTCTCACCAATACTTTTCATAATTCATCAGCTTTGGTTTCCATTTGTTTTGAAAGAAGGGCAGAGGTGTCAAGAAAAGCATTTCCCAACCACGGTTTTCACAGGTCTTATCAGTACCCTCAGCCCCTTCTCTGTGCTGACAAAGCCATCAGGTGTCACGAGTTGTTTCTCAACCAGTTAATGTCTCTGCTACCACTGGCCCATGAAAAGTGCTATGCTGTGCAAACGCTGCCACTTGCTTTTTGCCTATGAAAAGGCAGTGTGGAAGACCAGGAGCAAGGGATGGCAATCCAGGGGCAACTCTTAGGACACAAGTCCTAAATCCTGAAAGACAAGACTGTGTTCACTGGTCCCTACCTCAGCAGTCATTTCTAGAAAAAACTACAGAAAGATCACTAATTTTCAATGACACCTAACATCTACGAAAACCTCAGACATGCTTTTACTGATTATCCTGTCTTTTATTCCCTGTCATACCTTGAAAAGTAAAAATTACAAAGTGCTGTCTTACCGGGCAGGCAGCCTCTCTTACTAAAGATCAAACCCTCTTCCTTCTGTACACTGAAGGGACCCATGATCACTCCCGATTCACTGGTCTTCCTCCCTACCAGCTTCTTGCTCTAAAAGCAGCAGAGTCAGTAATGAAATGAAGAGCAGAGAAATATCCAGAACCAGCTGAGCAGGGCTACAGGGATGAAGGTGTGCATTGCCCATTGCTTGTATCCTGCTTCTCAGAGGAAGCTCAGCCCTGGCGTTTCCAGAACATGCACAAACCTCTCTCTAGACTGGGGAAGCTGGTTAAACATAAGCACACATCCTCTGAAATTATTTTGCATTCCAAATAGTCTTTCAAACAAACCACGTCACAAGCATTTTATACAGCTTAAGACCTAAAACACACTTACAAAGTCAAAAGGTACATGGTCAAGGAAAGTTTGGCTCATAATTAGATAACCTTACATAATTTTTTCCAAGATTTAGTATCAGCAAAAACACTTCTGCCATGAAATGAATGGCAAAGTTTGTTATTTTTATAATTCCACTGGACATAGTTGTGCAGGTTTTGTACAAGCAAGTATTTTCCTGCTATGTTTATACTTAAACATTTCTGTAACAGAAATTTAAAAGTAAGAGAAATGTTCCTTCCAAGTTAAGAAAAACAGAGAGCAGAGAAATGGTAAGAAACTAAGGAAAGTCTATTACTCATTTTTACTCATAATAAAAACCACTGGATTTTTTTAAAGAAGAAAAAAAAAATCTGTAAATACTTTCAGAAGGTTCCACAAGCCTCTTAATTAAGAATGAAATAGATACAGAGATAATCAATGAGATAGATATATCACAAGAGAAATGTTTTGTATTAAGACACAATCTTGCTGCAAAGGAGACTTAAGCAAGTAGAAGAATCTCCTGCACACCAGCACAACTAGGGCAGCTCCCTCACCACAGGCAGTGAAACTTCCTGCAGGGAAACCACTGCTAAATGATCTAGACTTCTTAGACATAGCTGAAGAAATTAATGCCTTCTCACACAAACGAGTGAGGAATGAGCCAATGGCAATGATGTTGGGTATTTAATATAGAAGCAGTCATCAAATGCAACATGCTGGGCTGGCCCACTGTGTGTGAGGGGCTCATCTCCTTGCTGCGCCAGGGATAATCCACCTGTTCATCTCAATCCCCAATATGAGACATCACTTGGGGTCACAAGGAACCTGGGCGTAAGTACAATTTAAAAAAAAAATGGTGAGAAAAAAAAGGAACAGACGTTTCCTCCAGCTCCCAGGCAGATGGCAGTCACAAAGGCTGGAAACACTAGGAGAAAGAACTGGCACAAAAGGAACAAGAATAGTGCTGGGGCACATTGTCTTCAGCTTCACGGGGAGTTAGAGGGAATTTGTAGGACAGACAGCTCCCAAAGCCCTGCAGTGATCAAATGGGGTGCAGGTGCAGGTCATCATGCAAAGCACTCCGTGGGCAAGGGGTGTCTGCAAACAGAACTCTGGACAAGCCCTTAGGGGACAACATTAAACCTCTCAGTGGCTGTGGCCTATTTGATAACAGAATATATGAGAATCCACCTCTGCCAAAGTCCAAGCACTTGCATTTTTCTTAATGCCAGAAAACTAAGGAAACCAAGGAGGCGATAGGATTCAGCTCTAGTTTCAAGGAAATCTTCTCAAAGTAACGCATTTTAGCAAGACATACAATTAAAAAAAAGCCCTAAGTAATGCTGACAAAAAGAACAAGAACACATCCCTTCCGTTTCTCATCCCACTATTTATTTATTTCCTGGCAGATGCAGAGAAGTGCTGAACCAGCAGCTCTCTTGGCTGGTGGAAGTGGCCAGCTGGAAGCTAGGGGAACAAAGAGCAGTGCAGGTGGAGCCGCGTGGGAAGAGGCGGGGGAGCAAAGAGGGGCACAAAAATAGCGACACAGAGCAGATATGGAGACACTCGCCTGTCCCTTTTGCTCTTCTCCACTCACTACCACAGTGATTTTTAAAATGCTACTTTACAGCCATCTTTTATCTCATGCCCACACCACTCTTTAGAATCACAGAATCCTTTAGGTTGGAAAAGACCCTAACTGAGTCCAACTGTTAACCCAGCACTGCTCCAGGGACGGTGACTTGACCACTTCCCCGGGCAGCCTACATCGATCTTTGAGCAGCAGAACCAATAAACCCCAGCTTTCTCTAGACCCTTGTCCTGAGGCGACACTCCTACAAGGATTCTTTAATGTTAAACGTGGGCTGATTTCCTTCTGGAACCTTCCTCTCAGCAGAAAAATTAATAGGCTTTTCTTTTACCAAATGACTTAGTCTTCCACATAACTCTTATGAACTCTTCAAAGTCTCTCAATTTTCTTGAAATTTTGTTGGAATACTTAACAAATTCAGAAGTTATTACTGAATTAATAGCATCATTGCACAAGCCTCACCTCTTTTGAAAACCACAGCAAAGAAACCTCAGCCCATGACATAGGAATTTGACAAATTTCAGATTACAGTAAGAATTGAAGTAGAATAAGTAGTAATAAAGGACACCATCTCTTTTTTTAGCCGAAAGCACGCAGCTATGTAGGAAATGGTAAAACCTTTCAGGAATATAGGTTTGTGGTTAGCCACACAGTGACAACGAAAGACCATTAGTTGATAGGTCATTCCTAGCAGGAGATAAAATCCTGAATTGAATAAAGAACAGGGTGACGTGTTAAGCCAGCCCCTAATGTGGAAGTAGATGAGGGATGCCTTTCCTGCAGTATACATTACACGTTCAGAAACTCGAAGGTATCTTCAGCCATTTGATCATTTAATGGTTAACGAGACTGATGAGTGTTCATACAAGGATATAAACAGCCTTCATATTCTCCTTGCAACCTTGGTAATAAATGAGCTACTGCTGCTACAGAGGGGTAAACTGAATGTTCTACTGCAAATGAGTACTTCTAGCATTGTGCTTGCAGCAGTTCTAGACAGACCACAAGAAAAGGGGAACTCAACAGAGAGCGAGACTATCATTGTTAAAAGCATTGACAGAAAATTCTAACAGAACAGAAACATCAGCAGCAGAGCAAAAGAAACATTTTATATTACATGGTGCTGAAAAGCCATTTTAGGTTAAACATTTTTAAGCGTTAAGTTTGGAAGGGGTTCGCTATGGCAATGTGTATTAGCTTATGATTCAAACACACCCTTCCTTGGAACTACACAGCTCCATTATGCTCTTTCATTATAAAACTATAGCCCTGGCCATCCTACGGCAATGGTGAAATGTTTTTGAAATGGCTTGATGTTTTTCTACAAAGGAAAATTTCTGTACAATGTTTCTTGCAAGACATGTTATCTTGAAAGTGTCATCAGGAAGCAAAGCAAACTTTCAGGTACTTAAAGTTGGCCCAAATAATTTCACTGCTCCAAAGCTTTTCTCTATAGAGTCGCATATGACCCAAGCCACTCAATGAGACAGTGCTGAGAAAACTCCAGAAATGCCTTTCTGGGCCAATGCCAATTTGACAATAGCACAGTCCTGCAGCTCTCAATTTGAGGCCCTATATATTACCACAATTCTCCATATGGAAGGGAATCAGGAACATATAAAGCTAGATAGCACTACTCATTCACTTATTTAAACGTATTTCACATCTTTGACAGCCCTTGACACATTGCTCCTCTTCCTTTTCATTAAAATATCAAACACTTATGTTTTGAAACTTAACTTGACCAACTTACTAGAAGGACTATAAAAGTATTATGGTGCTCAACTATTAATTAGATGGTTACTAATACTTGCCCTTACATATTGCCAAATGATTTAAACCATAAAATTTAAACTATGCAGTAAGGGAAAAGAAGAAAAAAAGAAAGAAAGAATACTCACAAATGTCTCTTTTACTTTTGCCCTTCTGGATGTTCCCCTCACTCAGAGATATTTACTTTAAGGTCTGTCCTTCAGTACCTGAACAGAAGACCTTCATTCCATTTCCAGAGTAATCTCTTTTGTTGCAGGGCTTAATTTCAGTAGTTATACTGAAACAAAGTGCCTTGCCAGACTAAACCAAAGCTTTACCTCTTGCATGCTTCCCCTGCAATCAAATATATGCATAGTAAGTAATGCAATCTAAAAACAGCTAATGAGTATTTCCTATGGAAAAATACTCCTTTGGAGAATATACTCCTCAAGGACAGTCCTGATTTAGACTAGATCAAATAAAAGATATAATTACTATAATACTGCTGTGGGTGGAGGAGGGGGTGGAGAGAGTGAGAAAGAAAATAAGGGCCTGATAACTTGATGTAAATAACACTAAGAATTATTCTCCTGCTGACATCAGCACTGCCCAGTGCTGCTCTTTCTTGTTCTGAACCATTTGCTGTAGACAGTGAACCTGGAACCTGTCATGCTGTGGGGCAGCAGGTGCTGTAACATCGTCAACCCCAGGCTCCCCACCCTTGTTCCTTCCTCTCACAACACTCAAAATATGTTTTGACAGACATGATTTCACAGCTGTATTATTTTAGAGGTATACTGTCTCTCCAGAATAATGATATAGTGCTGTTTTCAAAAAGAAGTCCACAGTTAAGTGAGGGTAGCAGCAGGATACAACGCAATTGCAAAAAAACCCCAAGCACACTATTTGTTACAGGGGTACAAATCCATCACATATCAGGCACAGAAAACAGAGGCTCTCTTAATTTCTAACCTTGGCAGCACCTCATGAAAAACTCAACCTAAAAACTGGGTAAGATTTTGGCTCCAAAATTTGTTTTGATCTGGGGAATTTTGGGGCGTTGTTTATTTGTTTTGGGTTTGGTCCTTCTCTTACTTTTGCCAGGCTTTCCATGAGATTACCCAAAGACTCTGTAGGAAGCTTCAGATCTCAGCACAGTTTTAAACCTTATGCTATCTCTCTTTAAAGCTGACTGGGTTCTAGCCTGTTTCATCTTCCATCTGCAGTAGACATTTATATTTATAACCTGCTCATCACCATGATACCTAAAGCATCTAATAAAAACCAGAAACAAGCAGCTTCCTGGACCCTGCCTTTTATTACCCAACAGCAGAGAGCAGCTGTTAACAACATAATTGGGATTTATTTATTTTTGCCTTCTGATCTCCTCTCAAACCAGAGAAGCCCCAATAAACACTGGCCACCTGGACAATTCCTTGAGGCTTCTCCAATCTCTTTTACACTCACTGTTTCCGATGACATTCACTGCTGTCCTGCTTCTACTTACCTCCCTCAACCTCAGGTAAGGCCTCCGTTCATACATTCTTATAAGGGAAAATTAGTTTCAGCCTGTCTATTCTTTATGTTTCCAACCAGCACCATAAGGGATCTCCCATAAGTACCAGAAGCACAAAAAGCTGCTGGGAGGCATGAACTTCGCAGGTACAAAACCCAGAAAGGAACCTGGCCAGTAACCCAGACATCAGCCCACCATGACCTGCAGAAACGTACTATCTACTTTGGAACAGGCTTGTGGCTCCTTCTCACCCTTCTTAAAAAAGGCATTACTGTATATTAGGTCCAAAGGAAAAGTTGTTTCCATTAATACTGAAGTCAGAGTTTAGAGAAGAGACAGCCTGAACATAATGGACGTGTCCATGTAGCTAAATAGGAGAACACTTCTAGCAGCTACAATTATCTAGGTCTTCCACAACTTTCAGCAATAATAGAGGAAAAGCTCATTCTTCAGAGATTTAAACATTTGTTTCTTGCTTATCAGAATGAGTTATGGACAACTCTGCACAGCAGATCTGACAGCTGGTGTCTCCCTCATTCTGAAAGCAGTGGCAGAAAGCATTTCAAGTTGCTAAAAACCACTGGAGTTAATATCCAGGAAGTGACAAACACCACACGAAAAACCTGAGAAATCCTCCCCAGCTAAATGGCAGTCACCAGATCCAGTCATCTTGAACTAGACTAAATGAAAATACTGCAACATATTGAATCTCTTCCTGAAAAAAAAAAAGCAACCCAAACCCAATCTACTATGATTCCAATGAACCTTTCAAATTTCTACCAGGAAATGAAATGTTTTTTTTCCAGGTCACCTTAATACAAAGGTACCATAGAGTCCCATGGAAGCTGTTGTTTTGATGTTTCACACCTCTGTGGCTCCTCAGCAGATGACATCACTGAGGCACCACAGTGTCCCTTCTGAGCAGGCTGCCTGGCCACCATCACTTCTACCTGTAATGGCAGAATTAGTGTAAGGAACAGAAAGGAACTAGAGATGATGCGCATGAACAACCTCTTCCCCAAAATTCATGTGTTTAAGATGTCACAGTGCTTCAACATCAAAGAAGCCAAAAATAAAGTGTTTTAATTTAACAATTACAAGTTTTTAAACATTTCCAAAGCAACTTCTCTTGCAAACATCGTTAAATTTGCCCTAGAAGACTGGAAGAAATTCTGGCATTTCCCATAAAAATGCAGTTCTGGGTTTTGTTCTGCTTTCAGACAAAATGAGACTTAACTAATACAGAAGAAAACAGAAATTCTGTGACATATGATGCATTTTTGCGAGAAACAAATCTCTTACAGACATATCTCTCACTCCACCAAAATATTTTTTTTTCTAAAATGAGCTTCTTTCTTCCATAGTTACTGTTATGTGATTTTTTGGACTGGCTACCCCAAAAAAACCTTGATGCTTCTTGTACCCCTCCTGTTTTATCATATTTGGCATGTTTCCTGAGTTCACTTCCCCAGCGCTCACAACTACAGAGGTCCTTTTAAAAGGCAATGCAGCAAACACACAAAACATTATCTGCTGCAGTTGTGCAGTTACCTTAATCAATAACATTTATTAAAATCCTTCTTTAGTTGAGAGTTATGGACTGTTTTTATAAGACTGAAGAGTTGTCAAAAGTTTTCTTAACCAAAGGCATACCCTTGTAGCTAATTCCATTGCACGTAGTGTTTGCAGAAGACACTTCCTGCCCTTTCCCTGATCTTATATTCTATTTACCTCTAGTCGGAATCAACACATCTTTTGGAAAAGCAGGCTAAATTTTTTCTCTTCAACACCACTAAACAAAGCATTAAAATCATCACTATTTCACCCAACATGCTTGCACCTTATGTGCAGAAATGCATCATTCAGCCAGGGAGAATCTACTTGTTTGTGTCCAAACCAAGGGTTTGTCCTCGATTCAGCTAAAGAGCACAGGACTTCAACAGCAACACTGGAGTCAAAGACGACACCGTCTCCAGTGCCAACGCACAGTGCGCCAGCATTGATGGCACATTTCCTATCATGATTTGTATTTGCATTTCTACCTGTACACAGTAAAGGAAAAGCAGCCTATGGCCATTAAAACATACAGATCTTCTTATAAAGACAGCAATTAATCAGAGGAGGGAAATTAAAAAAAAAAAGTTTTAAATACACACAATCACACAACTGAGTTTTGGCCTCCCTCCTCTTTTATTCTTATTTTCGGCATTTGGAACCTCAAAGTACTTCACCTCCCGCTCCACTGCTGTTACTGTTCGCAACAAAATAATTCTGACTCTATTTGTTAGCCCACAGCAGTCACCCTGTTTTGCAAATGATTAGACACATTGTTTTGTACCGAATACGATCATCCTGGCTTCCATAGGACATCATTGTGTAAATTATGCCAGAAGTAAATAATGCATGAAATGTGAAATGTTGTCTATGCCAAAGCTGATCTAATGTTTCTTGGTGTGGAAAGAGACTTTAAGAAAAAGAAAGGAAAGAAAAAAAAGGTAAATTAATTTGAAAGGCTTAAGCCAAAAAAACGCTTGAAATTTATAATCATCATAATAAAGTAATGCTACAGACATTTGCTATTGAAAGTAGAATTCGCTTCATGACTCATACCGGGGTGAGCAAGCAGACACCATGGACAATGTTCAGACAGTTTGAATTCAAGCTCAGCCAAGTGTTTCCCATTAGCCGACTCTAAATTTTCAGTTCCACCAAGCCAGTGGGAATTATGAGGCCCAAATCCAGCATTTTATTATGGCTCAGCCCAAAGGAGCATCTCCCCACCACTTCCTGACAGTGAAGGGGACCAACCCAGTCCTGCACATTCAGACTGGAGGACTACACAGGTGCAGGGGTAAGATCCTAGCACCAACATTTGCAGCTTTTTTGGATGGGGGAAAGACTGCAGGGCAGAAAAAAATCCTCCAGACATGAAAAATAAAGCAGAAGAAAACACTGAAGATGTGCTCTGGCAGTGAAGCTATCGAAAGTTTCTCAAGACCCCCCCTTTTTTCGCAGGCTTCATGGTGCTGTACGTGGGGCACCCCTGCAGCTCTGCTTGGCAGCCTGGGTTCACTGCAAAGGCCTGCATGGCTCAAACAGGCACAAGAGAGGATTTAACGGGCACAAGAGGTGATTTAACAGGCAGCCACTGTGTAACCTCAGAGCAGTTTTTAGCAGCCTACTCCTGACCAGACAGCGCGCAGGGCACACGTCAGAGCAGCATCTTCAACGCTCCTCTGCAAACGCACCACCCAGTCTGAAACAACCGGCAGCACCAAGCGTCTGAACTTCAGTGCTTGCAGGGTAGATTTCTGGGAAAAAATAAGCTATTTAAAACATTATTTAAGTCCAAAGAGGTAAGACCTTAATTTCACAATTATCTAGATAAAGACCTATCTCACTAGTTGGTCATCATTAAAACAAGATTCTTACTTTTTTTAAATAAATACGGTAACATTTTTGTTCTTACCACAAACTAATAATTTAAAACATATTTGAGCAACCACATCACCTAATATACACCTTAATTCTTATTTTATAAGAAATTTGCTCTATTATAATCTTTAGTAAGAGACACACCTACTTGTGTGGGTACATATGACATATGCAAAGTTAAATTTAGCTAAAAACTGGAATTCATTTAAAAATACAGTCTTCATCTGCTAAAGAACCAAAAGCTACACAGTTCTTACATATACAAAGATTTGGAACATTAAAAACACTTTTTGTCTTTTAAACAGTTTGATAAACAAAGTAAATATAATTTGCAGTTAATGATTTAGCTGATTACTTCTGGTCACTGTGTCCTCCCATATCACAGAACTAATGGATCTCATCCCACCACATCCTTCCACCTCATCATCATATCTAAAAGGCAGGAATAAAAAATAAAAATGAAATTTAGAAAATAATGATAAACAAAAAAAAGTTATTCCCAACAGAGTTCTCAATTTTACGCAGTGTCACCCAATAATGCTGCTGAATACAAAGGAAAAAAAATATTCCCTCTGTTCAGGAAGGGGGGATTACTACTTGTCCATAGCTGATTTTCTACTCCAGCAACCTTTTCTAGTTAATTATCCACTAACTCAGCTGTTAAACCATTTGACTGTCTCAAAAGTTGAACTATCACATATGGCTCATTAATGTTTTATTTTACCATACTGTTGGTATGTTTAGATGTTAATACATCAAAGAATCTTGCTTTACAAATATTATATCAGATGTATTTCTCAAATCATAGTATTTTAAATTTAAATAGGTCATTTACCCTGATTCCTTGCCAGAGAAATGCTTGTTCCATCTTTCATGAATCAATCTTGGCTAAGTTTTTCAGCTCAGCTAAATTCATGTTTTCAGACTTTATACCATCCCTCTTTCACGGGCGGTGTCTGAGCCAGATTCAGCCACTGAAGTGAATTGTGTTCAGCATCTCCTTTGCAAAACAGACTGTGGCAACATCATCAATCTGTGTATAAACATCACAACACTGACAGTAGATTGCTGTAGATACACACAAAACTAGAAGAGGTTATACTCAACTGTTTGGTGAACGCCACTGCACTCATGTAAGTACCATGACAAAACCACTCACTGAAAACATAAAAATAAAAATCCTTCTTCATTGTCCGTGCTTCATACTGCAGCAACCTCTCATGAAGAAAGTTAACTCTTTTTCATCCCAATGGATCTTTTTCCGCCATCCCTTTTGTAGCATTATTTTAAATCACTGGCACAGCAAAGCAGTATTTTCTTGGGAAATTAAATAATTAATTGACACTTGGCCATTATGAGGGTTAATTACTGAAAGCTGCAGGCCCTGACCAGGCTAATTCTGACCATCCCACCAGATGTCTGTGACAAGCAGGTCGAAGAGTCTGTTTTACAGTGCGATTTGAAACACACTTGGAAGGAATGGCTTCTACAAACCATCTACTGTGTATCTCAACACTGAGGCACTCAAAACTACTAATCTTGTGAGTGGTGACTATGAAGTGATAGTTCACATCATAAAAAATAGTTTAAAGATGTATTAAGACCTCGATTTTGTTTTTTCTATGGAACACATCAGCAAGAAAGTGTGTGAAGTTTTACCCTTTACTTTGTTACAATTTAGAAATTTTCTTAGTAACAATACTACTGTGGCTTTTCATCTGGGTTTTTCGTTTTCCTGCTTACATAAACACAAGTTTCCTTGTGACTCTGGAAAGGCAACGACAGTTTAGGAGATTGTGGTCAGAAGTACTGATACTGAAATGTCAGTTTCCCTTTCCTCCTCTTGCTGCACTGCTTAGATGAAGTTGTACCATGCTTTTGTTTCTTCCTGACTCAAAGATGTCAGCAGGATGCAACTTCTCTCTAACACCACTTTTTGATGGACCTACTGTTCACTCAGCAAAATCACACTGCCAGCACAAGCATAATGCCACATTCTGTCAACAGCTGCAACAGAGTGAACTTTATTTTTGTAAAGTAACATTCAGTCCAGACTTTCCTCACTCAAACAGCTCGCATTGTAACTGCCACAGTTCTTTTCCTTTTCTGCCTGTTTGAGGCAGACAGTTAGTTCCACCCCACCTATCATGCAGGTAATAATTTATACTTACAGAATTAAGAAAAATAAATTTCAGAAAGCCAACACTTACTGGCATTTTTCCAAAGAAATATCAACGTAACCTTTTTTTTTTCAGTCTGTTCACACTTCTGCTTTTTGAACACATAATACAGTTAAAGCATAGAGTTGTAACTATAGAGACAAGGCACAATAAACACAAGTTAACTCACGAAGTCTGCGGAAGAAAAGCACGACCGTTTGTCTGTGTTCCCTATTCACACAGTGCTGGAGGGAGAGTCCCAGCTAAAAAATGCAGTGCCTGTACAGCTCCAGCATCACACAATTAGTACTTGTCATCCTTGGAGCTCAAAATAACACAGTGTGTTCGTTTGCAGAGGAAAGAACGCGTTTTCTTAAGAAAATTGGATCTGTGCTGATAGTGCCAAGTCCACAAATAAGATTAAGATTTATAAAAGTGAGAATTAAAGACACTGTCAGACAACCAAGTGAGAATTAATCAAATAAGTCAGAAACTAATGGAAGGAAATAAGCATTTTAGTGTAAATCTTGAGTCCAATTCTGCTCCTCAATTTCTTAAGACAAAATATTCAGAGACAACAGTAGAGTCAACAAACAGCAAAACTAGCACAAGGTACCTCTCCTTTGCTGATCAGAAGGCAGTGATTCTGTAAAGTATTATTTTATCTGAGATGCCTGCAGACATCAGCCCGTTGGTAGCTGGCACCCACAACAAACACTCTTGGGGTCCCAGACTCAAGCAGCAGAGGCTGTATGCACTTGCTGGTGGCCAGCTTCAAAACAGGGTCACAAATCAATTGCCCCAAACGAGACAAGGCAAACCAGCCATCGTCAGCACCCGCCACAGGCGTCAGTGTGGAGTATTGACATCCCAATGCACTCGGGGAGCATAATCCAACAGATCTTCCAAGGAATAGGCCCAAAACCCCACAGAGTTTGCCCACATGGGCTCACAAACCTGTTTCAGTCATCCACTGACAGCTAACACTGGTGCCTCCTGCCTTCCTCCCACACCTCTGCCTCCTGTTTCCCCTTGTTAGAAGGGTTACTGATATTGATCTATGTAACAAAGCATGCTGTGGAATCACCTTCACTTCAGCGATATTTTTGTGGCTCCAGTGAGTCCAAAACATTTACTTTTTTCAAAATTTATTTTTAGTTTGTGCAAATTCAGTTCTTTTCCCCTTTGTTAGGAGCCTAAAGCATAAAGAACGCCATTTTCAACCTCATCAACATGGATGTATATATATAAATCCAGCTGGTGTTGTTGAATTTCTTCTAATTCTGACACTCTGCGTAAGTGCACGGTGCATGACTAGTCTGCTCCTTCTCCTTCAACATAAATACTGTAAAAAATAAAAATAAAAACAACTCCAGCACAGATCTTTCAGGCAAAATTACAGGCATTTTGCAGAGTTACTTTAAAAGCCCCTGGTAAAAGATCTGCCACAGGCTTTGTGCATGTCTAAATACAATCTTAATGGTTCTGTCTTTAACCATACAATACGTCTAGCCGAAGACTTTCAATACACCGGGGAGGTATGATTATACAGCCCACAAAACCCATGCTGTTCTGTCCCTGTCATGCCCTTCTCTGTCCTATGAAGTGTCTGACATTTTTAATTTTAGTGCTAACTTCAACCTTTTTTTCCAGAACTGAAATAACTCTTGCTGAGTTCATTGTTCGATCCTGTCTGTAAGTAAAGCAAAATCAGTACAAGCTCTGCTGTACCCTACTGCCCAGCAGAATTGCTGGCTTTAATGAGCCTGGGTGTAATGAATCTGTGTTCAATCACTTCATTCTTAGCAAGACCCAGGACTCTCGGGTGCACGCCATCTGCTCCGACTGACCCGGCTGCTCTTGGATTTTTTCCATTTATTCCAGCATTTCCTCCTCTGGCACATGCTCTCGCATTCCCTACCTGCTCTGTGTTACCCAGCCTCTTTTACACATGTAACTTCTTGGATTAAGACAACTAACCTTCAAACCAAACGAAGTCCTTGCCTGTTTGCTGTCTGAGAGCACACACCACTGCTTTTCCCACAGGAATTGACATAGCAAAGAGCACTACTCCGTCTAGGATGCACCCACTGATTTTTGTCTAGATAGCAAACCCTGCCATTTCAGGTAAGGAAGTGGAAAGAGACTTCCTGTGATGCTTGTGAGCATCATCCTGAGGACTTACAGACCTCAATCAAAGAGTATAAGGAAAAGCTCCTTCTTTCTCAAAGATTTATCCCACTTATTACACAAGTACAACTGAAGACAACAGCACAGGTTTGAGACTGCCACAACACTAAATGTCAGTTCTGGAAGCATCCTGATTTGTAAAACCACTCCTTAATAAATGCCTTGAGAATAAAAAGCTGCAAATTGCACTTTGCTTACAAAACCATCTGTAACTGTCTCTTGCTATAGCCCATGCAAGGACCAGAGAATGGTGTTAAGTACCTTCTGGACTGTGCAGGCTCTGCTTAGCAAAAATCCAGAATTGGTTTCCAAACCAAATCTCCCCATTTCTGACATGAATAAACTCAGCATGACCATTTCTCAGTCGCTTAGTAGGGATGCTGCCTATATATGAAGCACTAATAGTGACAGATGGGGGTTTTAAAAAGCATTAAAAAAACCCAAAAAACATTCATACTCAAAAATTATTTCAAAGAAAGCATGTTATCTTAACCCAAATGAGCTGTCTTGGCCTAAAATAGGTGTTCCCTGTACTAGCAGAAAATGTATACCAGGAATCTCTGTGTATTCCTCCCCTAACTGTTAGAATGGTAGGATTTTTTAATGTGAAAATATTAAATTGCATTTTCGGAATATAATAAGATAAAACATCAGAAAAATATCTTGAACAACATTGTGGGATTTTCCCTATCAAAACATCCCCATTTGCAATTTATTTTTTTAACTCATTCCATTAATTCATTTTTTCCTGAAGTCCAAGTAAATGTAAGACTACCTGACGGCGGTGGGTTCTGAGGACAGGCACACCAGCGGTAGAGCAGAATGCCACTGTGATTAGTGCCCTATAAACAAGAGGGGGAGGGAAGGAAGGAAAAGGAGAAACAGACCCAGATCCCACAGGCCTTATTATCTGAATATTCCTGAAGCCAATTACAGGCTTCTTTGCCAGTAACGTTCTCCCCACAGCATAAATATACCTGGAAATAATCTAAAATAGTAAAAAAACCCAGAATGTCAAAACCAAGCAACAACCAAATCCAAAAACAAAACCCCTAAAACAAAACCAAAATCAATACCTCACCATTTCCAGGCTTAAATCACACATTAGTACCAAAACGACCCTGAAACAAACTATGATAATAACATAATCATAGACTTCACTTAAATGATAGGGTAAGAAACTGCATAACGAAAATAAGAGTTTTTTTCCATACTTCTTTGAAAAGTTAAGTGGCTATTCAGATAAGCCTTCTTATTTGAAATTAAATGTCCTGTTCTTCCTCTTTGCAAAAAGAGGAAAGAGGAAGAATACTCTTAGTGCTGTATCCATGTGAAATCTCTACTTTCACCACTCAATTCACCTGCAAGACCAAGGTCATACTGTGGCTCAAATATAAGATACTAATACAGTGCTTGGTAAGATTTTTGTTTTACTGATCTGGTAAAGAGCACAAGTAGGAAGAAAAATATCCTTGAAATACCACAATTTTCATTCAGAATCCCCTGTGCAACATGAATTTATATAACCCATTAAGAGATGAGCTGCCAGCTGTCAGGACAGCAGTAGAGTTCAGTACCTTTAGGCAGTGCCCAGGTACATGAGCTCCATTTCAACATAACTTTTTTCTGCTTGATAAGTAAGAGCTACTGAAGAACAAAATTCCTGAAAATAAAAGCTAAATTAATAAATAAATAAACAATCAGGAATATCCTATCTCTGTCCAGGAAGTATTAAGCAACTACAGTGTGTTAGTTAAATTACTAATCCGCAGGTGGAGAAGACCACAAATCCGGTTCTTCCCTGTTGCTGGAAACTGGCAGGCACAAGCCTTCTCCCACTCCGGACAAGCTTTTCCCGAAACAGCAGGAGGGCTCTGCCTCACAGCCCCTGTTGGGGACCACTTCTGGGGCTCTGCTGCTCCGACGGGTGAGACCCTCGCGCTTCGCACCTCGATGGATTCGCGCTCAAGAACTGACATAAAACACCGCAACATCACTTTACCTGCGGGTTTTTTTTTTTCCACTGGAACAACATTTAGGAAAAAAAACCTCAGTGGTAAACCTGGAATTTACCACACGGCACGTCCTTTCATACAACTGCCTTTATGACTTTCGGAGCCCTTTTGAGAAAGGCGACGGCACCACCGACCTGACAGCGAGAGCCCGCCCGGAGCCCGCGGGGTGCGCAGCGCTCTCGGGTGCGCAGCCCAGCCCAGGGCAGCACAGAGGGGCACGGGCGGCCCCTCACGCACCCGCACCCGCAGCGGAGCGCAGAACCGCGGAGAGCTGCGCGCCGGCACCGCCAGCGCCCGTCTGGAGGAGGCGAGCGGGCACGGAGCGGCCCCGGCTCCGCCGCTGCGGGGCGGGACCGGCCCCGCTCCGCTCTGCCCCGCCGCGGACAGGGCTGAGCCTCGGCCCGGCC
>VZTG01005750.1:47125-73113 GCA_013397845.1 Melanocharis versteri | reverse complement strand
CCCGCGGCCCCTGGGGCTGCCCGCGCCCGCCGGCGCTCTCGGCCGCCCGCTCCTGCTCCTGCGCCGCTGCGGGACGGCGCTCACCAGCACGCCGGTTTCTCCCCAGACCGTAGAGTCACGGGATGGCTTGGATTGGAAGGGACCTTAAAGAACGTCTCGTTCCCACATCCCTGTCATGGGCAGGGACACCTCTCGCTAGACCAGGTTGCTCAATGCCCCATCCAACCTGGCCTTGAACACTGCCAGGGACGGGGCATCCCTCACCAGTAGCGTTTTCAAAGTACCACCTGCTGCTGAACGTGCCACGTGGGCACCACAGAAAAGAAATGCCATAATTCGATACCCTGCAGTGAGTCCTAACCGATTAGCCGTGACGGTGTGAGAGAGAAGCATCTCACCGTGTTCTTTATGTGAAGGGCAAAGAGCCCCTGGTTCACGAAGAGAAGATTCCTCTTTATTACTCCTCTGTCAGCAGTGACACTAAATGTTCCCTTTACAGGTCGAGCAACACATTAAAAGTCAGGCAGGTCACGACGGAGGTGGGAGGGCTGGGTAAATTTCAGCCAGGAGGTTGTTTGTGTGTCTCATACTGGTTTTTTGCAGCCTTTCTTCCTAGCAGTTCTTTGAGGAATTTCAAGGAATAAGCTAATCAGCCTGAAGGTGATCCTTGTAAATATCTGTGACCCGCCGAAGAGTCAACAAGTTCTCTTCACAGCAGTTTTGATGCAAAGACATGGCCTGGCCCAGGAGAAATCAGACTATCTGCTGTTTGTTTCTATCCTGTACCCTTAGCAATGTCAGGCTAGCATTGTTACCTGTGTTCCTGAATGCAAAACATTTGGGAAGTCAATGTGGTTTAATTGTTGTATGCTTCTTTACTATTAATTCTGAAAAAAATATGAAATCCAAATGTAATAATTTTACATAACATTTTTACTAGAAAATAGTTCCATTTATGGTCTGCAAAGCCAAAAAAAAAATTACTAGCTCCTCACTTCTGTTCTTGTTAACCAAACACTGTTACTTCTTTTTAAAACATTTTTTGAGCTACTTTATTGTCTTCACACCACACATCTGTGCCTCCTTCTCACTTGCACAAAACATGCAAACTCTTAATTCCTCTAATCCAAAATGAAGATCTGTTCCTGCCTTCTCAATGTGTGGAACGCTGAATGGGTTGTTAGATGCAGCTATTAGCAGGTGAATAATTGATACTTGTGTTTAAGGATGGAGTGCTATGAAGAAATCTTTTTTCTTTTAGGGATAGAAGATTGTCATGGTATTTTCTCATTTAAAAACATATTGTTATGAAGGAGGGCAAGACTATTTAAGCAACTAAATCTTGTAGCCCAGCTTAAAGTGGCAAATACCCATAGTAGCTCAAAAAAAATAAGCAAGTCCTCTTGAGAAGGCTCTGCAGAGCAGAGAGTGAATGACCCCTCGACTGCAAGGTCCATCACGTGGAGAGTCAAACACTGCGAATAATTTTTGCTAATTGTGCATTTTCCTGGGCCTGAAGATGCTCATTTGTAACTGACCAGCTCAATACTTGTGATGTCTCATCACAACAAATACACCCTTTGCCAACACTCCAGCAGATGCTATTTGATCTTTGTTGATGTGTCAGCCAGTTCTTCAAAGTTTTTTCTAAGGTGGACCCTGGCAGGAAGATTTTGGAAACACACACTGTCCAGAACACAACAGTCTGTGTCACCAGCCACACCTCTTACTGCCAACACACACAGCTGATTTTTTTTTTCTCCTTTGGACAATTTTCTCTTCTTCCTTGACCTTTAAAACTTGCATTCCTCTCTCCATACAGCCCACTCTCATCAGAAATGACACAGTGGCTGTGTTCACAATTGGTCTACCCCAGTGTTGTAATCTCCAACATGTTGTCTCCAAGACATGAAAGAAGTGAACCAGCACAAGCTGAGGGAGGAGGCAGGGAAATCCATGCCTCTTATGTCTGCAAAATAAGCATGAGCCTAGAGTGTACCAGGTGTGAGCTGACCACCCCTGTTTGCCTTTGGGGAATACGGGGGGTGCTCAGGTGTCTGCTTGCTCCCTGCAGGTGTTCTGCACGCAGCAGTGCCAACCACACCGACTTACTCTGCTGCACCCACTCCTTATAGGGAGCTGTAATCCACCCCGTGTGCCAGAGCCACTTTCTGTACAGTCCAGTGCGCCTTGTGCAATGACATTTACGGCCTTTGTGTGCTTTAAAGTTCTTGTGAGGGTACATTAGTTCAGACTAAGAGGCACTTAATGATAACAAAAGCCATACAAATATCGTAGGAAGAGAGATTGAACCTTCCTGTTTACCTAGAAATTGTGATGTCATTACAGGTTACAAAGCTTCCCTACAACTAAGAAACGCTACATATCAGTATCAGAATCCAAACAATTCAAGTATTTATTTTTTGCTGGAAAAAATAGTCAGTAATGTAAACTGAATTGAAATCTGACTTATCAAACTATGGCTTAGATCTGTGTGTGGTCCTCCTTTCCTCCCCACCCAACTAGTAATGCAATTACTTACTGTGAAGTCAGCCAGCAGCAGTCCTGCAAACAATTGTGTGATCACGTGTGGGAGGGAGACAGAGGTCATAGTAAAAAAAAGAAAAACAACAAAATAAATACTACTTCTAAAGATGTGCAATGGAAATAATAGTAATATGTACGATAGGTGTATTTTTGTTCAGGATATAAATTGGTATAAATTGTCATGTATAATATACATAACCTCCAGTAAAAAATTTATCCCAATATTTTAGTATTTAGGAGATCCTGGGAATATTTATTTGAGCAGTACAACCAAACACTAGTCACTCATTTTTATGTGTTATTTCACAAGTCTTAGGGTTGAGATCACATCAGACTTGTCCTGGCCCAAAAGGCATGAGATCTGGCTGGCGGCTGCTTTCCACTGACAGTGGAAACACTCCATGTATCGCCAGGTAAAGCTTTGGTAACTCATGCAAATTGTTGTCTGGAAAACAGTGATTTAGCTTTTCCCAAACCAGCTCAAGTGAATCTCACCCATTGCTCCTCATAACAATTCTTTTTATTTACTTTCTTTGCAAAATCAAAGAAGACTTTGATGACAAGCAACTGGTGGGACATGTTTCCTGACCATGGTATCAGACATGCTTGGAATATACTTGACAAGCTTGCTGTTTAGTGTATAGATTCAGCATGCAAATACTCATATTCTTCTTTGCATTGTTGCTTACATGAAGAGATCCCATTTCTAAGAAAAACAGGAGAAATGCTTAATGAACTGTAAAATTTGATTTCCTGTTCTCCGGCTTGTTAACACCTATAATGCATGAAAAAACCCTAAGAAATAGTAACTGTTTTCTACTCTGACCAATTCATTGTTTTCAAAAATTAGATGGCATCATAAACTGCACATTGTGGAGGATACAATTCCTGGCAGGTTGTTTGTTCTCTTTAAGCAACTGAGTACATAATTGAGAATTAGAGTTTGTATCACAAAATATTTGACAAATATCCATGTATTAATTAGTTGGGAGGAGAGGAGGGAAGGAGGGAAAGAGGACCACACACAGATCTAAGCCATACTTTCATGAGTCAAATTTCAATCCAGTTTACATAACTGACTTTTTTTTTCTAGCAAACAATAAATACTTGAATTGTTTTGATTTACTGGTATGTGCAGTTTCTTGGTTCCTGGAAAGCTTTGTAACTTAAAACGATATCATAACTAGTTGTGTTTAGAGAGTGTTTTTATAGTCCTTTTAGGAAGATTTATGCGTGTCGTATGAGCTTTAGTGGCAGAAGGCAAAGCCCATGCACACATCTTTGTATAGAGCAAGGACAAAAGGTACACTCCTTTTTAGGTAACTTTCCAGGAAAGTACATTTCCACTGATTTCCATCACAGTGCCTCCAGTTTATTTCTTTTAAAATAATGGCTTCATGTGAAATTGAAAAACAATTTAGGTGCATGTTTGGTTGTTTTTTTTTTTTTTTTAGTTTTGAAATATTATCCACTTACTTTTGTATTCTGCAGAAGCAAAAGGTCGCTCAACAAACTAAGCACTGGAATATGTTGTTCCTCTATCATTTGTCCTCTAACTTAGGAAATTCAGAAAGCCTTCCGCAACTATTCAAACACCAGGTTTCAACCAGAACACACCAAACCTTACTATATTGCAGGGTGATGGTTCCTAAAGGTCCTATCATCAGACCTGAACGAAGAAATCCTGCCAGGGGAAAATCTGTGTGATCCTGGAAGTCCCACACAGAAAAAAAAAAATTAAAAAATAAGTAAATAAATAAAATAAAAAAAGGGACTTATTAATGTCTTCTCCCACACACACAAGATAAAATGTAGAATTTGCAATATATTCTGAAAGTTAACTCTATTCTCATGGACAAGGAGAGAAACATGTTAGGCAGAAGGGGCTATTATAAGAGTACAGATGATAATTAAAGAAAATTTCTTAGTGCTTTGTGTGGCGGCTGACGTACCATTGCTTGTTTCTTTTAACTATCTGTTACTGGTAACCACACTCTTAAGTGAAAAATAATCACTGAAAGGCACAGAGACATTAATCACTGCAATGAAGCCATTAATGCAAAGCAAAATGCATATTTTCCATTTGAAGAAATAACAACTAAAAAAATCACTGTATGTTTACTCATCTGTGTGTCCTGCAGCTAATTTGCCACTCAAAATTTTGCCTTCAGACTTGGAAACAAATCCTAGTAAGTGTTCAGTTATGAGATAAATTACTGACCATAAAGGGCTTTCAGTGCTGCTACTGCAGTCTCAAGTTTCCTATGTAGTTTTAACCTAAATAAGTTCTCTTTTGGGCAAATAGTATATGCCCTTATGCCGTTTTCCTGGTTACATTTTAACATAGCAAGTGGTCCTCTAGTTAATTTATGAACTCAGTATAAACCACAAACAAATCAGCTGCAATTCACTCCGGCTTCTGCTATTAGTACAGACAGTGGAGATAAACCAACGATAAATTCTATTTACGACTCATTTTCCCAGCCTAAAACCAGCTACAACAACGCCATTGCAGCTGCAGAAAGTATCGTGGCAGGCACTTTCAGCAGGAGCGTGCGCTGCGCTGTAAAGCTTGTAACCTGCACATGACAAAGCTTTTCGTTCAGCATCAGCCTGAGAAGGGCTGGACTGTCACTGCGTGGCTCTTTATGCAAAAGGCACTGGAACAGCAGCCAGTCCTGCAATGTGATAGCAACCTCCGGCTCTCAAATCCCACATGCAGAGACGGGGAAAGACACAGCCGGTTCATATTCCCCAGCAGCCGGAGCTGCATCTCCCGCACCCGCAGCACCATGCCCCGGCCTCGCTAGCTCTTCACAGCCTCTCACAAGGTGGGGTTTGTCGGAACTGGGCAGCTGTGCCTGCTGCGGGGCGGCGGGACAGGGCTCAGGAGCGCGGGCGGGCTGGTGGAACTGCTCCGAGATGGGCCAGCCGCAGCCTGGCTGCACAGCCACTCTGACACCGTCATGTGGGAACCTCCTTCCCCTTCTCCCACCCCTCGAAGCTCGTAGCAGATACTTGGGATATTGTTTACAAAGATAAGAAACATGAGACACCTGAGTGGTGTTAGTTTGGATCAGTCTGTGTTTCTCAGCAACACAGAAGGTATTCTCGTTTTCTAGTAAAGCCCCTCCTATAGCAGGAACAGCCTCGGACAGTCAGAGCCCCTGGGGCCACGAACAGGAGAGACACAGGAAAAATAACACAGACTATAGCTGGCCTCTCAATGCCACTGCCAGCCCAAACATCGCCAGCCTGTTCACGGTCAGCAGCCAGCAAGCAGGGGAAGGTACCACAGAGGTAATTCATTTCCTCTCTCTCAGGTAGAAGGCAGAGCTGCAGAGTTGAACACAAGAGGTCCCACATGGATTACACAGCTTGACCTGGGCCACAATGAAGACAGAACATAAATGGTTTATGGCATTGTCCCAGGAACAGCTTTCCCCTGGGAACCTCTTGCAGCATAGAGCAAGATGCTCTTCCCAAATCCCTCTTCAAGCTATGTCTCCTGCTTGCAGACGGTGGGAGGGAATAGGGGTGGCTGACCCACTCTTCAAAGAGTACTGCCAGCTTGCTTCCTCACTCTGGACCTACTTCAGTGAAGGTATTATTAATTTACAACCATGTGAGAAAAGAAGTGGCTTCTATTCTTTGCAATATGTTTAAAGTCCTTCATAGATTTGATATTGAGGTATCTAAAGCCAGAATTTAAAATAGGAATAGAATCAGGCCTAAAATAAAGGCTAGTCTGTGCATATATACTTTTTGTGTTATTGAGCCAATATCATGTCAATTATTATAAAAAAACCTTATATTTTTAGTTACATGTTTTCTTATTGCCAGTATTTGACTGCAAAGACTAAATATTGTTAGAGTACTATTTGCTTTGTCATTTATATACATTCGCCACCTTTTCAGTGTAAGAATTCCAGGCAGTTGACAGCTGACATATTATTATTCAGTACAGAGATGAGATATTAAATCTCATCATGGTGAAGAAAGGTGTGTGCAAGAAAGATAAATTAGACTTGTGACTGAGGAGTGTATCTTAGTGAGACTCAGAAAAGTGTGGTACTGTTCCTACCTTTGCTACATTTGCTGTGCAACCCTGCAGACATTCTTTAGTAGTAGTAAAAGAAAACATTTTCCAATCATACTGCAGTCTTATGAGATACAGGCAATCTCTTGTGAGATACAGGCAATCTCCTGCAAGATACAGGCAATCTCTTGTGAGATTGTTGGGCATTGAGATGTTCTGGAAGGGTGAAGGGGAGCAAATAAAAAGAAAAAAAGAAAAAAAGGGGGGAAAAAAGGAAAAAAAAAAGAAAGAAAGACATCTCTGCATAGGCAGAATTTAAGCTCTCTCCGCTGGTGCAACCTGTCTCCTGTCTGAGCATAGCACTGAAGAGCTCAGGTTTGCATGCATGGATCTGTGTGGACATATCCTGCATCTCCACTTGCCTGCATAGATCCTTCTGGACATATCCTGTGTCTCCCCTTGTCACGCAGCACTGCAGGACAAAGCAATAGATGCAGCCTTTCCTGTTTACTACTCTGGGTGTGGTACATCAACTGCTCCTGGCCCTAATATTAGAAAAACAATTGGAATTTGGCCACAGGATGTGTAGCTACTCCCTCGTGCTTGGTCAGTTAGATGTTTACAAATATTTCCTACAATACCATTCCAATTCTACTCATAAGTGATATTTGAATCCCTCCTGTTCAGGTGCAGGAACACTGCAGTGAAACTCAGGATTAGTTTGTCCTGAAAAAGCACAGCTAGAGACAAAAGGTTGTACAAAAGATTGCCATTCTACATTAAAACTTCCAGGGATGACTGGTGGTTTTGCTTTTACGTATAAAGCTATTAAAAGTGTCCATGTCTTGTAGCCTTGTGGAAACCTCAAAGGGATCTGCTGAAGCCACAGGTGAAGCATTTCAAACTAGGATGGCTCAAAAGCAAAACCCTTCCTCCTGGAATCCCTGGGTTTGTGATGAATATGTACCCTCTTTCCTAGCAAGCAGCCAAGCATTTTTGAACAGTTGTATTTCTGAACACTGTTGTACTTTGCACTTAGTTTAAATAATAAACATTTGGCAAGACTTCCTTCTCTGAAACTGTGGATATTTTAAGGGAGGAACATTTCCAACATGTTGGTTATAATTTAATGAACACACTTGCAGTGTAGTTAATTTGAAGGAGCAAGAATTGTTCAGATATCCTGGTTTGGGTTTTTGTTGGGGTTTTTTTTGGTTGGTTGGTTTGGGTTTTTTTGTTTGTTTTTGGGGGGGGTTGGTTTGTTTGTCTGTTTGTTTGTTTTGTTGTTGCTTTTGTTTTTGTTGTTGTTGTTTTTTGGGGTTTTTTTTTTCTTTCAAGGTAAATAAGACACAGTTTTATGAAATGTATGTCCTAATATAGTTACAGAAGAGTCTACTTATTTCTAGAAAGGAGTAGCTGTCAATGCCATACTTATGCTGTCAATGTCATATTTATAAACTAGCAATATTGGAATAAATCAATGTGAATAATGTCATAAAGTATGAATATCTACAGTCAAAATCAGAGTACAGGATGGGGAGCTGTGGGGGGGAGGGAAATTTTACTGTGCTTTGGAGCATAACTGAGTCTTTCTTGTGCTGACTCTTGGTACTTAAACACAGTCAGGTAATCCTGTACCCTGAGAGCAAGATATTTTTGTACTTGCTTAGCTTTAAAATTCATGAAAGAATACTGAATTTACACAGGGCTATACACAGCTGCTAAGTTAAGCATGTGCTGGTTAATGGTTTAAAAATTTACTATAAGCTAGATAGCACTGTAATAGATTCGTAATAAATGAGCATACCAGATGAGGCCTGATCTCAATATGATTTTCTATTTTAGTGGATTGTCATTGAGGCTTTCATGGAACAATGCATCCTGAGCAGGCATCTAAATGAAAAGTCATCATCTAAAAAGTCAAACAACTTTTCCAGTTATAAGAAATGCCATAGAAAGAAAATTAAATACAAACAAAAGGGAAAGCTAAAAAGAATAGCTAAGCAGGATGACTGGGTATGAGTTCTGCAAAATCCTTCAATATTTAAAAAATATGTAGGAATCAAAAAAATATATAGGCAATTATCAGATTTCAGACAAGTATATTTCTTCTAAGATATCCACACTAAAAACATTTCAGCAAGGAGAGCAAAGATGATGGTATTTGCAGGGTAATATCAGAGATGCTTGAAATTTGCGATAGAAAAACAGTCTTTCTGGGACATTCAGTGAACAGATGTTCAGAGAATCTGCTGCTTGGTGTAGTTACAAATCAAAACCATGTGAGAAATATTATAGCTGCTGAAGTCTGCAAGAAGGACAGATTCTCCTTTCTGGATTATTTTAATGTCAGCGCTAGTAATCTTTGATCCTATAGATTCAGAAAAATCGTATTATCTTATCCTGAGAAAACTCAGCAGGGATATGAAAATGGAAAGTAATTTAGTTATCAGCATTCCTAATGTAAAAAAAAAAGAAAATCAAACCAAACGAACCAACCCCCCAAAACCCAAAGAATTTAGAGAGGCAAAATTTCTGAAGTGTGGCTTTCCCACATTTCTCTCTTTTCTGGATACTTGGGTGCCCCCAGACTTTCCCCAGTAGGAGCACTAGTTTTGGTCTGTCTCTATCTTCACAACATTGGCAGAAAGCTTTAGTCAGGTTCTTCTCTTCTGAAGGCTTGAGGATGTCAGCATTAGGGTTTTTTTGCAGCAGTCACTCAAGCCAGTGCACGGCAATCTCATAACGAAATTGAATTCTTTTTTTCTTCCCTTGTAGAACTTTCAGGGTTTTTTTCTTGCTTTCTGCAGTCCAGTGGTTGTTGATGGAAAAGAATCAGCTTGTTGATCCCTCTTTCCTTTCCTGAAGTTCTGTCCTGGGCAGATGTGTATTGCTCAAATTCAAAAAGCACTTGCTTGTAGCTTTTCTGGATCATCTGTGAAATTCAGCATTCCACGCTACAGGGAGAGAAAGCACTATAGCTGCCACAGTAGCTATTAGCCAAACCCTATATTATCAGTTAAATTAGTACTGAGAAAAATCTTCATGCTCAGGAAGAAGAAAGTTGCGTGCAGTTGGCAAGGCAGCTGTATTAAACCAGATACCAATCTCAGCAGAACCAGAATTAATTAGGAGTAATTGAAATCGACTTCCGCACTGAAGCAAGTAATTTTTTATGAATATGTATTTTCTTATCTTTATGTTTGAACCTTTAAGATTATGATCACATTTTTAAATGTTACTTTGGTTTGATAAACTGAAAATTATATCTGATGATAGATGTCATTGTATTAGGATTGGTCTAGATAAAACGTCTTCCAAAAAAATAAATATTGAGATTAAGAAATAAAGTGCCCCATAATTAGGAAATGTCACAAGCAAGAAGCCTACACAATGTTATTTCTGGCCTTTTATGGGCACAGAGGCTGAAAAGTGAAAGGTAAAATAAGTTCCTTAATTTTCAGCCATATTTGCTAAATAGTGATGGCATTTACCAGATTATTTGCAATGTGGTAGATGTGGCCTTACTCTGCACAAATATGCATAGGCACAGATATACACGGTCTGGTCTGACTTCTACAGGTATGGTGACTTTTTAACCATATTTCTAAATACAGCTTACTTCTACTTCCATCGTACTAAAATATCACCAAGAAAAACAATTATCTTTTCTTTTGCAACACTTTTGCACATATGTGCAAATTTAAGTAGCTATGTAGCCAGTAGGGCAAGAATAAGGCCCATGGTTGCTGCAGGGACTTCTACTCTGTAATTGAATCAGCCCATGTGGATCTCAGCTCTCAGATCAGATGAAATGCAGACTGTTGTGTTTATGTATGGTCGTGCTGACTTGTGTTGGTTTCCTCATGAGTAAAGTTACCTATCAACGTACTGCACTAATGACAGGGCTGGTCTGTAACAAAATTCCTCACAGTAAAGAACGGTCATATGTTAAAAGAAAGGGGAATACAGAGGGGGAAAAAAGCTCAGCTGCTTCCTTTTTTTCAATACTGCTCAAGATATTAATTGCAGAACATGAAGCACCTAAAAATATCGGAATATTGATTTCCTCACAGTGCTGATGTTATCAGTTGTGCTCGTTTCTCTCCAGTGTATCTGTTTGCCCAGTTCTGTTCATCTTTTACTTCTGCTACTTAACAGCAAAAGCTGGGGATGTTACTGCCTCCCAGTAATAGTTGGTAAACAGATGCTTTTCAAAGCAACAGCTGCACTGTCACAAAAAACTTTAATTTTCTTTTACAGTTTTACAATGAGATGAAGCAGCTGGAATGCTTTGGAGACAAAGGAGCTCATGAATAATTCACTTGACACCTTTGTACTGAAGTATGGGTATCTTCATTAAATAAAATTCCCGCCTGTCAAGGGCAGCGAGAGGGCTTTGGGAGGAAGGCAATGTTGTTTCTATTTGAGACCCCAGAGAATGATGGTTGACAGCAAGGTGGAATTTAACGTCAGTATAATTTTTTTTAACTTTTTGTTTATTATTACACTTTAAATAATTTCAATATAAAAGTCACTTGAGTTCAGTACTCTGGAAAATAATGCAAAGTAAAAAAATTCAGTGGGTATATAGATTACAAATGCTTGTGGCCAGTGAAAAAGAACAGATTATGCCTGTTTACACATATGGCTAAAATTGCATACTGCAGCATACAAGGTGTTTTATGCATTTTTTAGTATGAAGTGGTGCTGGACACCCTCCTGAGTGTTTCTGAGAGATGCCTGGGGTTCCCTCCAGAGCTGGCTCAGCAGGGCCGGCGTCCCGGGGTGGTTCTGCACCTTATCTGTGGGTTGCAAGCACCTGCTGGAGCATGGTTTTGTTAGGATCCAGCCAGATCCTTGGCATTCTTCCCTACACACACACACCCGAGGCAGAGCATAAACTGCAGGCATTTAACATCCTTGAGCTGTCTCACTGGCAGCATCATAAGAGATGCCACTTCCGTTAATTGCGGCAGAGCAGGAGTGCCAATTTGGCTCTGGCTAGCACAGGATGTGGATGGAAGCATGGAGTCCTCCTCTGCTGGTAGAGAAGGCTGCAGGGATCTGAAGCAAGGTAAGACCCTGCAGCTCTCCTCCAAAATACCTGCCTGCCCAGATCCAGTAACATCTCAGCTTTCAAGCAAGCCCCTAAAGCTCACATAGCATGTAAATGTTACTGTTGGTGGGGGAGGGAGCAGGCAAATGTCTTAATCGGCTAGTAAATGTTTGTTTACTACCCGATAAATTGCACAGACAGAAAAGCTGGGAAAGGGCTTACAGCAAAGAAGATCCTGAATTACCAGCAGAAGAGGCACAGGCCTTCAGCCAGGGTTTCTCAAGAGGGAGATATGTGGAGGAAGCCATATCAAGGTATTTAAAATGTTTTGCGGAGCTGTTCTAGAAATAACAGTGAACTACCTCCTTCCAACCAGGGAACCTGCAAACGAGTCTGGAGTAAAACAGAGTGAGAATTTCCAGGCTAGTTCTTCAGAGGGATTCCATGTGTGCAGTACTACTACTACAGAATTATGAATGTTTGATAATGTTGTATTACTCACTAGCAAAGTTGAATATACTAATGCAGGAAAAGGCACTGTTATTCCAGACAACATTTGAGAATAATCTTGTGTCAGTAGAGTCCCCTGGGCACAGGATGTAAAATCCATGTTAACAAATACTTTCTGATTTCCAGTCACCCCTATGTAGAGAGTTTGACCACTAAAAGTACTGAGCATGTGTCCATACTGCAATCAGTGTGTGTGACTGCAGCCTGCAGAGACATTCCAGAGTGAATTTATGGGCAGATGGTTTGGAGAAAGATGCTGCAGCATCTCAGTGTGGCCAGCCACAAATGTTTACCTGAATTTTCAAATGGGCTTTGGAGCCTTTAGTGACCTATGTGTATCATCTCCTATTGTCTCTTTAGCTAGTCTCAAGCTACCTTCAGTACCTCTACTTAGGTTATACCTCTGTCTTTGCCTTATGGAAGAGATGCCGTGAACTCTGTGACCTGACCATGATCCCGTAGCTGGTGAAGGAAAGGTGAATACTCTGACTATAGCATCACTAAAAATCTCCCACTAAGTATTTTTTCACATTTCCACCCTCAGTGGTGTGTACTTGTGAATATTGCAAATAGCTGCAGCCTTATAGACAAAACTACTCTATTAAAAAGATAAATTTACTGTCTACCCCAGCTAGATACAAAAAGCGGAGCTGATCCCACTGGGAAGCTTTTGACCAGCTTTAATGAGTGCTCTTCTACTTGCAGGTACTTTTTGATGACAGTGCTATTTTGAGTCAGCCTGAGTTTGGTGCACTGTGAAGAATTTTGCTCACAGTGATTCAGCTGCAGTGCTGTTAGCAGCATTAGCATGGACAGTGCTGCCAGCAGAAACCTCAGGAGCAAGGATAACTGGCATGATACTGAGAGCAATACAAAGCTGTTGACAAATACAGCTCTTAGTACCACTGACTGTGCTAAGCAAGGATGGAAAGCCTCCTGCAGCTTGCTTGGTACAAGCACAAGTGCAAAGTCATTTCTTGGGCTTTCAGATTGTCTGGCTGAACCAAGGAACACTATGGGAGGCTGCTGAGTGATGCTGTCTGGCTATGATCCTGTGCTAAAAATACAGTGGACGATAACTGCGAGTCTTTTCAGAGTTTTCCTCCTCAGTTTTCTGTGGCTTTTATGCTGTGCATATACAGTGCTGAATGGGAAAGAGACCACCTCATTTTTTCACTGGACCTCAAAGCTTCTTTGGTCTGGTACCTTTTTTGCTCCTAGCTGCATTTCTGTGAAGATGTTTCATGGCCCTAGCATGCTAGCAGTTAAAATTTATTAAATCCTAGGGAAGACTTTATACAGTCATTTACCTCTCACTGAGGACAACTGACAATTTATGGGACAAAAACATACCACATGTTAAATTTTAGAATGAGTGAACTTCTAGCATTTCATTCTTCATGCAGACCTTCTAATTCAATATTTTGAAAGCTGCATTTCAAGGCAAAAAGTCAAATAGTATCTCCTTTTCCACACAGTAGAAAAGAGAAACTTTTCCCTAAACTTATCTCCTGAGTGACTAATGGCCATAGTTCTGGAACAGATGTAAGCAAGCATTGTATCTATTCTGAACACTCTTATCAGCATTTCCAAGGGGTTTCTAAAGGATGACAAAAAGCTGTGGTACAGAAATAACTGTGATGGCAGATTAGAATTCCAAGGCTTGTGTGCTTTTTCATTTCAGAAACAGTTGCAGTGATTTAAGATGCTGCCAATCCTTACTTTCCTCACTGCCCAGACCCAGTTACATTTCCAAATCTATTACAAGTAATGTTTATGTGATTCTAAGCCAATATCATATGAAATCTAGAAGCTCAGCATCAACTGCCTCTCAAAGTAATTTGGGTTCTGTTACTAAACTACTAGATTTCACAACGAAGTGGCTGAAGGACCATTTTGCTCTACTGATTTCAAAAGGGAAGACATTGAAAATGTGGTTCTGTTTACCTCTGGCAGGAGGACAACAAAGAATTGTCAATAACCATTTATATTGATGCAGCTATTTCTTTACTGAATGTGTTTCTAAGACCTAAGCTACAGTTTTGCAAAACCAAAGGGAATAAATGCAAGTTAAACTCTGCAGCTGATCACCAAGTTAGTTACTGCAGAAACATTTTTTAAGTGCTGTGTAATTTTAGTGACTACTAATTGCTTGCTTAAATAACCAAACAACCAAACCTTTCTAAGAGTCATAAAAGAAAAAATACTCCCTTTGGCTCCACAGTCCTTCATTACTTGGCTAGATGCATTTGTTGAGACAGAGCTCTACTAGATTGATTCAATCCAGGATAGCAAATCCCATAATCCAGGTGAAAAAACATTTTCCAACAGGCCATCTTTCAGAGGTAAATCTCTTATATTGGCAATTCCCATCTTGTGACAAAAATTTATTGCAATTTGAACTGAATACTCTTTATTTTCAGAGACAATGAATGTCAGTTTGAAATGGTCAATAGCCTGTAATAAGTGAAAAAGTGTCAATCCCTAATGTGCCTAATGTTAGGAGAAAATAATGAAGTATAGATTTTAAAAGGTCATTATCAAAATTTCTTCATGTGCACTAAAAATGAAGAACTTGGAAAATGTATGAAAGGTTCCATTTTATTCTGCAGCTGACCTGACACAGCACATCTGCATCTCTGAATACATACAGCAACAAGAAACAGCTTGAAATATGTATTTGCAAGGCGTACATTAGTCATCATTAAAGTGTTTTTGTACCCTGAGTGACCTGCTGAAAGAACTGAGCTTGAACGCTTGGTTTGAGGGGAGGGGAGAGTTTCAGTTTTGACAATAAAAAGAATTATTTCTTCATATAAGCTTTGTATCTTCATATAAGCTGTGAGACACTCAGCGACCTTCTTCTTTTGGATATTAGGAGGAACACTGGTTAGAAATCAGGAGTAGTACCTCAGGTCAAAGGCAAGTATCCAGGCATGTAAGAAGATGTTCAGCTGACTTCACTGCAGAGTGATAATTAGTTACACTCAAATGATGTCCCTTGAGGTAATGCACTTGAGAGCAAATCTGGCATGCAGCTCAAAGTTTTCTGGGGCCGTAGCCTCGGATCCTCAGCCAAGTGTGCTCAGATGTATTGCAAGTTTCTTTACAGCAAAAGGTGGAAAACCTTTTTTGCCATTACAGGGTATAAAGCTACGTAACAGAAATACTAGAATTAGTCTGGATGGAAATTCACAACAGCACCGGAAGAAACAACAGAGCAAAGCAGCAAAGCTGCAGCACAGTGGAAGGGTCATTCCCCTCCCTGTTATCTCAGCATTGAGATAGACCATAGTCATAAAGATATGTGAAATGAAGAAGCAAACAGAACAGGCAGCAATCTTGTTGAATATTTACGGAGGATAAAACAAACAAGGTTGTTCAGTAAAAATATTGTCCCATAATAACAGTTGGTGCCTGGAGAGTTTAAAAACCTGTCCAAACCCATTTATTCTCACCAACGAAGAGGAACCCAAGAGATGTAGTAAGGACCTGAAAGCTACTTGCTGCTGCCTTCCATGACATACAGGTGATCCTGGCAAAACTGGTCAGGCATGCACATGTCTTAGTGCTTGCAATTATGTGGGCATGAGAGTGTGAGTGGGTAGAATCAACTTACTTAGGGAATTGTAAATTGAAATCATATTCTGCCTGCCTACAGTCTGATACTGTATTTTGTTGCACTAACAACCTATGAGGACTACGTATCTCCAGTTGTGTGATACTTTGCTGTGGACTTGCTGTTGTCTTGAGCTGAATGGATCAGAAATTCTGATTCTGTTCTCACAACACTTCCTTCAGCAATTTCAGGTTTGGGTAATTGTGGGCAAATGGAGTTTTCCAATATATATAGCAAGTCAAACTTAGTTAATGGTTTGGAAAGTGAAATTGGACAAGTTTGGGTGGAAATATATGGCCTGATTGCTTATGCAGAGAAAGAGCTGGCTCTGGTAACTCTGTTAAACTCTTGCAAATCAATATCCTGAACTGGTGTGGTCAGTGCAGATGCTATTATCATGCAGCTGTGTAGAGCAAAATGGCCCAGAAATTATCTCACAGTTCACCCTTCAGCAAACAAACAGAACATCGTAAGAAACAGCATGTTTTAGCTACAAGAGATGAGACATTCCTTTGCTTGTTCTTTCCATATCTGCTTTGTTTTGAGGAGAAATGGACCATTTTGGTGGAAAGCAATGTGCACACATACACAAACCCAGATATTTCCTATCTTCAAAAAAATCTAGAAATTTAGCCGATAGCCCACTTGCACAGAACTCCACATCACTTGCTAGTGTAAAGCTTAGTTAGACACAGCTTCACCCAGCTGATGGCACAGATATATAGTGCTTCTAGCCCTCACTTTCCCGTGAGAAAATTATTTTGCAGAATGCTGTAAGCCCTCTGCATATTTCAGCATTACTCCATGCAATAAACCAAATGTTAGTTGCTATGCAGTATATTCACTAGTTTTCATGGAGTCTCTTCTTTTGCTTTTCTCTTAGCTTGGCAGCAACACCTGTTCCAAAAAAGGTTTGGTTTTTATCCTCCTTTAACACAAGCTCTCTCTGCTAGTAAGGATTTCTGAAGTGATCAAACATGATCCTGTTAGCAGAAAGGGTCAAAGACCCATTGGTAGTTTGTGTCTTATGCTGAAAGATCACTTAGTAGGCATTATCAAGGTCCAGCTGCATTCTAAACAAAAATAAATTAGAATCCTGAATAATACTTTGACCTCCTGTACATCACCAACTCCCAAAGCAGCTCTGTTGCCCAACACTTGCAAGATTTCAGTGGCAGCAGCTGATTGCTCACTTTCCTCTGAGACAGTAGCTAGTTTGGCACTTCTTCAGGCCTTCTGTAAGCTGCTGTTATCCCAGAAAAAAGAGGGACAAGCTGATGTCTGAAAAAAACCCAGGCATCATGGCATACTATTACATGCTGCCCTACCCCACTCAGAACAGGTCTTTACACAGACTTAATTTTGTGTTGTTATGTGAACAACACACAAATGCCATTATCAGTTACTTAGAAAAATACTACCTATATACAACATATTTCAGGGATTCTATTATATTAAAATAGCTTTATTGTCTTCATGGCACACTTTTGAGTCTTAAGAATGAATTACAAGTGTGACCTGACTCTCATAATGTGGGGTTTAGTTCTCTTTTATCTCTTCTTAGGAGGTAGGTTCTGTGCTTTTAATTTTGGCATTACTTTCTTTTCCTCTTGCTACTAAATGCCCATGTTGCTACTTATTTGTATTGTATTACAAAAGCTTTGTTAAATAAATGTGCCTGGGATTTGTGGTGACAGGGGAGGAAATTTATTGTCCTTAATTCTTGCAGCAGTTCAGTCCCAATGACACTGGGATTCTTCTGTGACCACCCTCTCTGACCACCATCTCCTACATATATAAGCCTTAAGAGACACAATGCCTCACTACAGGAGAGGCTGCGGGTAGCTGTACCAGTCCAAGGAAAAGTCTGAGGGAAGAACCAGGTTTAACTTCTCTGGGGCCCTCCTTTTCCCTGTGGTTGATGGTGAGAATGTGCTACATTACCCCTTAACAACCTGTGGTAAATTCTTCCCTTCCCTTTCTCTAAGTGTATGGAGACCAGGGAGTGTTTCCACATTTCAGCCCACCTCAACTTCTCGTGTTCCACATGTTACCAGAATATTTCTCTTCTGAACTCTTCTGTGGGATCTGAAAGCGTGCTAGGCCTTAATAAAACACATACAAGATCAACAGTATACTGCCCCTAGATATTTCCACTTCTGAGCCAAGTAAGTGGAGAGGGGAGACTGATGAATGACTCCATGGCCACACATGGGAAAGAGGGAAAAGTGTTTCCAAATGTTCTGTTAAAACCTGTAACATATTTTTTAAAACTCTCACATTTCAAGTCAAAATCCCCTGAGACAGAATTTCTGACCTTCACTATCTTTAACTGTGTGTTTCCGTATGTGCCACTGCCTAAATGCTGAGTAGGCATTTGAGATTTACTTCAGTACATCATTTTAGCTTACAAGATGCTTACTGTGAATCCAGAAACTCTGTTCTGAAATAGGTGCAATTTCACTGCAAATACTAAGCAGAGCATATAATGCTACCTAAGCAAATGCCACTGAGGCATTACAGACAATCAGATATCAACATGTTTAAGAAATATAAGCAAAGAGCACATGAAAGTCTACCAAAAAGCTATATTCCTTTCAGCAAAAAATATCAAAGAAGATACTTTATGTCTAACACTAGAATAGTACCATGGAATAGGAGTGGATCTGTAGAGTAAAACAATTGTTTTTGAGGACCTTGACTCCATGCTAAATATATTTGATGGGGATGTTAATTATTTTAGATTCTCTTTTGTCTGGTTCTGTACATCTGACCCCCTCATTGTTAGGTGGAACATATTTCTGATTTAGTTTCTCTCAAGAAGGATTCAGTGACCAGTGCTCTGTGACCAGTCTGCAGTGTAAACCAAAGTGCACTAAGTAGGGACAATCACAAGGTTTGCTTCTAAGTTCTCTCCTGGTCCAAACGAAAATGCTAATATTAACCCCAGAAGACTTGCAGTCAGGGTTCTGAAACGACTCCTTTGAGGGGCAACCAAATTAAAAAAAAAAAAACAACCCGGTCTTATCTGAAAAGTTATCTATCCCTTTTTCCTACTTGTTTGTTTCACCCAGGCACAGCTCTTCCATAAGTATTCATAAAGCCACATTGTGTCTCTTTCAAATTCAAATTTGAATTCTCTTTCTATATTTTCTTTGCTGCCAAGGAGGTTGCAACCATGAGAACTGCTTATTTTGCTCACCAATAATTGCCACCTTGCACAGCCCCGTCTTCCTGTATCCAACTTTCTTGTTCTCAGAATCCAAGAGAAAGACAGATCTTCAGGTCAATAACTGGCATCTCCCTCCAGTGTCTGCAGAGCGCTGACAGAATGAGGTGCTGCCCTGTGCCTGTGGCATGGAGATGCTACAGTAACACATAACTAATAACAGCCATTCTGACATCCAACCTACTGCATCTGCGTCACTCCTCCAAACAAGAAACGAGGTTATTCACGCCCTCCTTAACCTCCCATGTGCAATGGTTTTTAAAAGCAAGAAAGAGCCAAAAATGACTTTTCACATAGAAATATGTTATCATGTAGTCTATACTTGCCTCCCTAAGCTTCAGCAAAAAGCAGGTCCTTCCTAAGAAACAGGGCAGAGGTATTATGTTAACAGTTATCACGGCTCTACTCTTCCCCCACTGCACCTCACAGCAGAGAATCATGGAAAAACAAAACAATAAAGCCAAATGTTAACATTGTGGGCATGGGGCTAGAAACCTGAGTGAGTATTAGCAGTCAGCAGTTCTGACTTCCTAAATTACTTTGGCCAAGTTGCTTAGGCCCTGTTTACATTAGATTTCCAGCTGTATGGAGAAACACTTCAAATATGAAAGTTTAGATTTTTCTAAAGCCCCTAGTGCTAGGGATTTCCTCAGTTGATGGATGCTTAGTCTCAGATACCTTTTAAAGAGGCTCTCTGCAGTATCTCAAATCACAAGATGTTTTTAAAATTCAAGTTTTATTTAATTTGATCCAGTTGTGCTGCCTCTCAGCAAAGCAGCAATTTTGTTAAACCCTTTTCCTTTAAAAAACCTCTTTGAAGAATATTTTAAATGCATGTCAAATAAGGTCTCAATGGTGTCCCATGACAATGTGAGCTCCTGTACTTGTATTTAGCACAGTTGTCCCCCACTGAAGTCCTAATTATATATCCTGCTACTACCAGTAACTAAGTAGGAATTTTAAAGCTTTCCTCCCATGTCAGCAAATGAAAGCACGTGAACGGAGTTTTTGCCTTCTTTCTCAGGTTCTACATCTGCAGAAAACAGACAAGTGGTAGGGAGACAATACTCCTAGCTGGTGGTTCACAGAACTGAACACTGCAGACTTGGCAGTGAATCAGCAGTAGAGTGCTACGACTATTGACTTGCATGGCCCGTGGTGCAGCCTCACAACTGGTGCAAACTAATCTGAAACCAGAACCTGAATGAACCATCCCTGCTCCTGCCCATGGCCATGGCCTCACCTCAGTGCTAGGTTTAAAACCAGGAAGACATGCAATAAGTATGCTCAGCCTGAACATCTGGTTGAAAAACAACTCCGCTAAAAAAAAAAAAAAATCAGCTACTCTGGGGACCTGATTCCGCTCCCCAGTGACCTTGTGAATATTAGCACTGGGCAGAGCAGAAGAGCAGGAGGGGAGACTAGCTAACATTATTATGGTCTCAGTCTGGCTTAAACTGTTCATAAAAACATACTCTGAGATGTTTAGCAAAAAGGCATTAGCAGATTGAACTGGTGCACAGGGAATATTAAGTGTTAAGTTACTGGCACGATAGGGCAGTGCCACTATCCCTTTTTCTCCCATTTCTGAACATGTGGCTATACCACTTTAGCTGAGATACCACTGGGAGTAACTAGCAGAAACAGCAGCAAAGCTTATTTGCATGGGTACCCACCAATTTTAGGACTGACTGCAGAAATGTAAATGGGCACCAACCTGGTCTCAGCAGATCTGTCTTCCTGTTCCTTCTTCCCTTACATGGTGTCCATAACACACTGTGAATCCATAGCTCCTCTGGCCCCTGCCTCTGCCTCCCAAAGTAAAAAGCTGCACAGATGTCTGACGTAACGCCTGTCCATTAATGCACACTCTGTGCAGGACTGTGGTTCTTGGTATTTCAAACCCTTGGAAAGAAGACAGAATACAAAAATCAAGATCTCTAGAGCTTCCAAAGACTGCACGTGAGAGTGTTTGCCATAATGACTGTGTAAATCAAATGGCATAAACAAAAACCTTCATTACCACAAAAACAGGATCAGTGAGCTGAAACAGCTTGGCATGGTTCCTGTCTCAGTGGATTCACCTCTGAGATATCCAGACCCTTGAAGATAATGCCGTTATTAATTGCTTCAAATCTCAAAAGAGTAAGAGTGAAGAACACAAAAAGAAACCATATGGTGACTTCAGAGAAGTCTCTGAAAAAGAAGGCCAGGCAGCTCAGGTGGGGAGAGACATTCCCGAAGATTAGAAGGCAAGAGTGGAATCACTTTCCTTCACTGAATACTTGCAGAGGCTTTTAAGCCCTAGAGTGGAAGTTGAAGAGGAAATGGATTATAATAAACAACTCCCTTTCACCTTCTTTGGCATGAAAGGCTGAGACTTTCCTGTGCTTCAGCACATCACTGAGAGCAGCAGATTGCCTCAACTCCTTTCCATATAACTGAAAACAGCAGTGTCTGGATTACAGTCTCCTCTGATTCCTGTGACCCAGACATAGGCTTGGAACTACCCAATTCCTGCTCCCCATGTTCCTCCAAGATCACAAAGAGGGAGGCCAAGGCAAAAAGAAACAAGGAACTCCATTGAGCCAAGTGCTGGAAGCTTCAGAAGTCAGAATTCTCCTTTCATTTTACTGAAAATCTACCTGTTGGCATTAATTTAAGCATTTGTACTTCTAGGAAAATAGATTGTTTGTTGTACAAATTTGCACATCTGCCACCTCTATCAAAAAGCCAAAGTATTTTCTGCTGAGCAAAATATTCTCTGCCATTTCTTTTAATATCCCTACAGGTCTGCGACTCCACATATGGGCAATAACCTGTCCAGGCCAGAGGCTGCAGAGCTACAGCAGACTATACAATGAAAACACATATTGAAAATATATAGCATGCAAAACAACACATATTGCAGCACTGTTTCATAAGATGACCTGTTAAAAACTACTCACATATTCCCCTGCTCTTCTGTAATTCAACCAGTTTCAGTACTCTGTGCAAAATTAATAAAAGAGTACCAAGCCAGTTATGTCAACTTTGATATCTATTTCTCAAATAATCTACCTGCTATTCTACATGGAATTATTAAAAAAAAAACGTAGAAAATGCTAAACAAATACCACAGAGCACAGAAATAGCCCAGCAAGCCCAGTTGTTGACGGAATATTGCCATGTCCATGCAAGTAACAAAAAAAGTGTTCAGCAGGGTTGGATTAGTCTTAGCCCAGTGCAGTGCTGCTTTGGGAGGTGAAGGAGGGACTTGTTATATGAGAATAAACTTGGTTTGTACCTTACAGAATAAACATATTCCACTTCAAAGATAAAACACTGTGTATTCCTGAATACCAAAGGAATCCACAAGACTGCCATAGGATTTCCTTTCATTTGCAGCTTGAAATTCCATACAAGCTACAGCAGTTAGCTGAAAGTGTGACAAACGCTGCAGCTTGTGGGTTCCCGCTACGGCATCCCAATGGTGGGAACAATGCCACCTAGAAGGTGCAAGAGGAGTATTTGTCTACAATGCTGGATATAATCCCAGAGAGTCATGCCTTCCCCTAAGTACTGACATTCCCATAAATGCTCTTTATTCAATGCAAAGCAAAAGCTGCCATTTGCACATGGCTGTGCAGCACACAGATGTTGCACATCAGGATAAAACACAGCCACAGCTATGTAGAAGTGAACTATCGGAGACGTGCTGTCATTAGACAAATCCCAACCTGCATGTCACAGAGAACATGTCCGAGAGATGGCTGCAGCTCAAGATTTTTTGTGACAGCAGGATATTGGTTAGGTGTGATTGATACTGGGGAGATGATAATTGCTGGGTAAATAAAAAGAAATGTTGGATGAGCAGTGGGAAAAATAAACATGGTCACATTTCAAGAAATTTTGAGTGAATGTTTGCATCAATTAAAAAGAAGTGTGCTTTTCTTATCTACATGTTTGAAGAAAATGATGCTTTATTCCAAACAGGCTACTGAGACTATGCAACGACAGCAAATACATTAGAGAATAATAACTGTTGAGTAACTGTTGAATAATAACTGCTATTTTACTTTTCCAATGGGCAATTTTGAGGTTTCGTGCAAACTTGTTTTACCTTACACAATTTTCTGACTGAGATGGTCATTCACAGTAATACCTACATCTACTTGCTGAGTTATGCTGAGAACATCCATCACCTCTGCATAATGTATGAGACAGAAGCAACAGCAAGCCAGCTAATTCTTTGCAGAATAATAAATCAGCATACATGTTCTTCAAGCGAAAATTAAGAAGTGCATATAATTATTCATAAATATATCTGGCAATTTGAAGCACGATGCAGCACATACAATTGAGGATGCAGGAAATGGTGGTTTACTGAAATGAAGATGCAGTATTTGATGCTTAGGTTCAAAAGAAGTATAGCTTAATAAAAATAAAGCTTGTGATTCAAGTCACTCTTTCACTTCAGAACTAATTTATGGTACATTTTACACATAGTGCAAATGATGAACAACAGCCTTGGGTAATTGCTTTCCTTACAAAGTGTGGGAATCAAAGGATACGTTTTAGATGTGTGGTCACAGATATGACCACGTCAATGAATTGCAAATAACCAACGTAAGAGTCGATGATGTGCTGTCTTTGATAGATGTAGTGTTATAAATTGTCTCTTCCATGATAATCTCAATGGGAGAAGAGCACTTAATACTAGGATTTTTGGTGCACAGATTTAAATGAAAAGAAAATGTGGTTGTGTGCAAGTGTAATTGTTAACAAGGAGAAGAGAACTGTGCTAGTCACTTACCAGCTATTTTGACATCTAGACGTGACAGGTTTTGTACACCAAAGCTAGTACTAGTTCTGGAACCTATTACAATCCAACTTGATTTCCAGATCCTAAACAGAGTTGGCAAAAATATGTAGAGGGTTGGGGAGCAAAATTCTTCACTTATAGTTCAGCCAAGCCCTACATGACATCATTGAAGAACAATTTTGTCCATAATTTTTCAAAACTAATTCACATTTTCCCAATCATATTCCAGGTAAACTGTGGCAACAAATACTGCTGTTTACAGCAAAATCACAAAGAGCATCCCACCCAAATGCTCATACATGCTTTATCTTTCAAGGGACGATGTAATCACCCTTCAGTGAGAGCTAACAGAGGTCACTTAAAGCCAGGAAGCCTGACAGAGATTTCCTTTACCCATTATCTGAGGTTTAAGTGATCAACGCTCTGTAACAATACACAGGCTCTGAAAGGTTCAGTCTTCACTCTGAAAACATTTTAGGAAGGCCTCAGCACTTCGTAGAAGTAGACACATACTTGGCAGCAAACGCCAAAGCATTGAGTAAGCAGTGCCAAAGGGAAGCTGGTGCCACATCTGGCAGGACAAGGCCCTGTGTCTGTGTTAACTCGTGCAGTCCTATGGAGCTGACTACTGTACAGCTGCCATGCAATTTAACAGGATTCTCATTTTAAATAAGTAAGCCATGCATAGGTATAATTCTGATTCATGCAGGTTAAGGAGGAGATTAATATATATTTATTTAACTTCACCTAAAGATTTCTGGTTTTTAACACTCTGGTCAGAAAAGCAATGGTTTATTAGGGAAAGCTTCCAGTTGGAGGAGCTGGCTGCCTTCCTCAATCTTATTCCCTGATTCCCTTGCTGCAACCTTTGGCTGCTGTTACCAGCCTCCAAGTCTCCTGCCTTTGCTAGACATAAACATTTTCCATAATGGGATTCCTTGTTTGAAAAACTGGTGTTCAGACCCTAGAAGGCTCAGTCCATGAAGAGTGTCCTCACAGAGGGGAAATTAAAATTAAATGCCAGCTATTATTTGGCTGTTTCCCTCTCTCTCCTGCCACCATCTTTAGCTGCGCCCAGTGAGCTCCACTTCAGAGTTGATTTCCTTCCCTTCTGGGACTCCAGGCGTATGAGCCTTAGTGATCCAGGATTCATCTCTGTGAGTCTAACACTGAAGCAAGAATTCATCTTAAGACTGTAAGTCACAACATGGCAAGAAAACACATACTATTTGGAGACACAAAATTCCTTTGAATCTTTAGGGGCATTTGGGAGAATCTAACCTGATTCTTAACTGCCTCTATTTCCATTATTGTGCTGGAAAGTGTTATTAGCTGCCAGAAAGATCTACCCTGGTTAAGGCAAGCACTGTTCATTTAAGCTGAATTGAAAGCAATTAAATTAAATCATAGAATCATAGAATGGTTTGAGTTGGAAGGGACCTTAAAGATGATGTAGTTACAACACCCCTGCCATAGGCAGGGACACTTTCCACTAGACCAGGTTGCTCAGAGCTCCATCCAGCTGGCCTTGAACAATCTTTTGTCTACTCATAGCTGAAAGGAGAGATCAGCAAGGCTGGGCAGGCATGGTGGTAAGGCCGTTGTGTTTGATTTGTACGTGGCTGCTCAAACAAAGCCGTGCCACTTGCCAGGGTGTGAGACACCACCACTGACCCCATTAGACAGCAACAGAATTTAAAACTCTAGTAACACTGACTGATCCTTCAGTAACGCAGTTCAGTGCCATCTATGCCAAAACTGCAACTAAAAGATAGATCAAACATACATCTCTTCTAGAAAATTGAGCAATATTCAGCACCATTGCTGAAAAAACAGTAATTATTCAGCTGTGGCCACTGTAACCATTTTTACTTATTTACCTGGTCTAGCGGAAGGCGTCCTTGCCCGACAGGGCAGTTGGAACGAGCTGATCTTTAAGGTCCCTTCCAACCCAAACCACTCTACAATTCAATGATTCTATCATTTCTACTTGCGAAGTGGTATTAATATCCCAGTTTTTAATGTGATTTAGGGCTCATTGGTTTAAGACATACTTAATGTAAGTACCCGCGGTGGGGCTGCTTTACCTACAGCCCCACCTCGCGGCCACAGCGAGGCCCAGCCGCCTCCGCCTTCCCCCGGCCCCTCCTCGCCTTCCCCCGGCCCCTCCTCGCCTTCCCC
>VZTG01005750.1:7379-47117 GCA_013397845.1 Melanocharis versteri | reverse complement strand
CCTCTGCGCCCCTCCTCGCCTTCCCCCGGCTCCTCCTCGTCTTCCCCCGATCCCGCCTCGCCTTCTCCGGCCCCGCCTCGCCTTCCCCCGGCCCCGCCTCGCCCTCTCCGCCCCGCCCCAGCCCGGCAGCCCTTTCGGGGCCGGGAGCCCTGAGAGCCGGGGCGTCCCGCGGCGCAGAAGGGCCCCGCTCGCACTCCCCCCTTCTCTGTCCCGCCCGCTTTTCCAGGGGCTCCTGTGCGCGCTCCTTCCTTTCCCGCCGCCTCCGCTGCCTCCCGGCGCCGCGTCTCGCCCGACATGGCGAGCAAGGACGGTAGGAGCCCCGGTCCCTCTCCCCTGTCCCCGGCCGGACGGTGGGGTGTGAGGATGCGTGTGCCCGGGCATGGCGGAGCGGAGCCGGGGCGCTCCGGGATCCCTCCCCGAGGAGCTTCCGCGGGAGGTGGGAGCGGGGATGGCCGGCTGCAGTTTTCGCCCCGCCGGCCGCCCCCGAGGGCCCTGCGGGACCCCCGCTCCTGCCGCGTCCCCGCCCCGGTGGAGCCCGGCCGGGGCTGCGCCCCCCTTCGCCCCCCTCCACCCTCGGTTCATCCCTTCCCTTCCTGCAGTGCTGGAGGACACGGTGGAGGAGCGTGTCATCAGCGAGGAGTACAGGATCTGGAAGAAGAACACCCCCTTCTTGTACGACCTGGTGATGACACACGCCCTGGAGTGGCCCAGCCTCACGGTGCAGTGGCTGCCTAACGTGACCAGGTGAGAGATGGGAAGAGGAGCCGGGGAGGCGCACGGCTCCTTTTCTGTTAACCGTGTGTGCTGAGGATAAAAACCATGCAAGACGACAATATTTTGGGTTAGACTTCTCTTTGTGAGCTTGCACCTATTTATTTTGCTTACAGCTATAAAAACCCTTTGGGTGTGTCGAAGCATAGAGGAAAAAGGTCGCAAGTTGGTACTTCACAGAAGTCTAGATTAGCCTAGCAGAAGGTGATGTGAGGTGTGAACACAAATCTTTTTCAGGTTGTTTCTAAATAAAAGATCTAGTGGTCATCTATAGTTAATTCTGATCGAGAAATCTATCTACTAAATTAGCTCATTCTTAAAGACTGTTTTTCCTCATGTGCACTGTATATACTCTTCTGTCCAAGTTATAATATCTATAGCATAGTATAAGCTTGATATCTTTCAAGTCTGGACTTACTTCAGAGAATATTCCAAAACTGGTTCTTCACATCCTGGTTTTATCCCTGGCTCATTGTTGAATTCACATATTTAAATTTCCCATTCTTCCACATCCCCGTGAAAAAACTGTGGGCTCAGTATAATTTCTTAAAGAATTATGAAGATGGGCATAGAATCTGTTCGTGTGCCAGCTACTACAGAACTTAAATTGTTGCAGTAACAACTCAGGGCTCCACTGAGGTAGTGGACGAGGACTGGTGTAACGTCGATTGAGGTAGTTTTAAAATATCTTATGTGTAAGCTTCATGCAGTTATCAGAGGATGGTCTCTTTCTTCTGTAAATTTCCACCTCACATATGGGATGTTTTACCTGTTGGTTAGGTGATCACTTCATTTGGTGTACCAGAATGTTTGGGGATGATGTTAAGAGATGTGAGCTAACTAGTCATGGCATGGAGAAAACGAAGCGGGGATTTGAGGGTGTGGAGCCTTTATGAGGAACACTTCTGCTTGCCTCATATTTTGCAGATTGACTTAATATTCAGTTTAAAACCTGGTATTTCCAATTATCCAGTGTCAAAATATGTAAGCCATTTAAGGCAAGGACTGCCTCTTTGTATGGCACCTGACATGATGGGACACCTGTTCCTGATGCAAGTAAGTGCATGTGCATTGTGTGTTTCTTGTTTGGTTTTGTATTTTTTTCCCCCTCTTCACTTGGAAGTGGTGTAGTAATACCTGTGGTGGTTTATGATTACCCAAATGATTCTGGACTGCTTGGATTCGGGCAACATAATTAGTTTGTTGCATTCAAGAATGCAGAGGTTGCTTGGCTTTGACTGCTCAAATTTGTCCTTTCAGAGATAAATGGCACCGTCCATCCAGCTGTTCGCTTTTAACTAAATGTTGCATTCAACCACCAGAAGAGAAATTTGAGTCTAGTTAAGATAACCGGTAAAATCTTCTAAGAGAAGTAACTAAAATAGGTTGCCACTTGTCCCCTCAGGATTTATGTCTTATGGAAAGGAGTATTGATTGTTTCCTAAATCATTACTGTGAGACTCTAGGGAAATTAGACCGAGGTAGGTATTGGTGTCACCTTTAACTGCTGTGCAAACTGTAACTGTCCCTTTCAAGCCACAGTGGCAGTGTTTACTGGCTTGTGTTGTTGCTGGAGTCTTGCTGGTTATGTCTTTGGCTTGCTCATGGCAGAGTTCAGTTTGCTTTATTACACAAGTCTTTGCAACAAAGGGGAGGATCTCTTAGGGAATGTGTCTTTTCTAGCTCCCTGAAGAGGTTTGGATCTTCAGGGTTATTGATGCAAGCTGTGGAACTTCTGGAGCTGAGCACATAATTTTATTCCAACATTTGTTACTCTGTACAGGCCAGAAGGACAGGATTATGCTCTGCACTGGCTGGTTTTGGGAACACACACGTCCGATGAACAGAACCACCTGGTTGTTGCCAGAGTCCAGATTCCCAACAATGATCAGTTTGATGCTTTGCAGCCTGACAGTGAGAAAGGAGGTGGGCATGCAGCATTCTTAGGTTCTGTTTGAGCGATATCATTACTGCTTTCAGTTGTTCTGGTAATGATATTCTAACTTTCTGTTAAATAATAAAGTGGACATATGCTTACCAGTCCACGCTTATTCTAGACAGCTAAAAAGAGGAACGTTTTTGTTTCAGAAAAGCTTAGGTAACAGTATGATAGACAATCCCTACTAGAATTTCTACCAGCTCTCTCAGTTGTGGTGAAAACATCACAAATGGTACACATCTACTTAAAATAAAGACTAAAGGTCTGAAAGAGGATTCCAGATATCAAAAGTGTTAATGCTATTGTGTTACATGGTGTGAGTCTTTCCTAGTCTTTGCTTGTGTTTAATAAGGTGCTCCCGTTGTTTCTTGGAGTAGGGAAGATGCTGTGAAATGCTATTTCAGTAGTCTAAAACAATTGATGTGACAAACTAACAATTTTCTGACAACTGTAGAGTTTGGTGGCTTTGGATCTGTGACTGACAAAATAGAGATGGAGATTAAAATTAACCATGAGGGTGAAGTGAACCGTGCCCGTTACATGCCGCAGAATCCCTGCATCATTGCGACAAAAACACCCTCTGCTGATGTGCTGGTGTTTGACTGCACTAAACATCCTTCAAAACCAGGTGGGTCGGACTCCTTGGAGCTAAGCAAAATGCCTCGTCAAAGAGGGGTAAACTTGTGTTTAACTGTGATTGGGAGAGAGTTGCTGGGCTCTGGAATCCAAAGGAGAAGAATCCCATATCTTCAATGACTTAACCTGCCTGGTTATGCTCACTTTTGTTATAGAATGTTGGTAGAAGCAGCACTCCCTGAAGTGGTTAACATATAAAATATAATTGTTGCAACAGAAACAAAGTTCTTGGGTGATAATGGTGCTCCTATGGATTGATGTGTAAGGGAATGCTAAATGAAAGGAATTTTCTGTCTTTCAGACCCGAGTGGAGAGTGTAATCCTGACCTTAGGTTAAGAGGACACCAGAAGGAAGGCTATGGCTTATCATGGAACTCAAACTTGAATGGACATCTTCTGAGTGCATCAGATGATCATGTAAAAACCACATCTTTTCCCCTATTTAAAAAGCCCCAACTCCTCCTAATTTATGCTGTAGGAGAAAATTGGAGAAAATCTGTCCTAGTGCAGCTGTGTATTGTTATGTGGGGAAGCTCTCACATACTGTAATTACATTTCTAAAGGCTGTCAGTTGGCTTTAGGCTGTAATCAACAACAAGTTCTTTTTAAGGTTCTTGATGTAAGAACAGATTTTTTTTATAGTTGTCTGCTGGAAGAAACCCTTTAAACTGGCTTGGGTCAAGACCATAAATTATTAAGACTCTCAAGGATCAATTGCACTAATAGCTTAGAAATTTCTTTGTGGACTTTAAAAGTGTAAATTGCTTTTGTGACCTTCTAAATCATCCTTGGGCCTTGAACTTGCAGAAGACTGATTGATAACTTAGCTCTCATTTATGGCATACTAAGTGTTCTTTTTCAAGAGCAAAGAGCTCTTTCAGGAGTGTCATCTCTTTATATGTAGGGTGTGATTGATTATTTATTTGAAAGATGATACAATCAGAGTCTGCATTTCAATAGAATGTGGCTTTTTTTACAGACAGTGTGTTTATGGGATGTAAGTGCTGGACCCAAAGAAGGCAAGATTGTTGATGCAAAAGCCATCTTCACCGGGCACTCTGCAGTAGTGGAGGACGTGGCATGGCACCTGCTCCATGAGTCGCTGTTTGGATCCGTGGCAGATGATCAGAAGCTTATGATGTAAGTTAGGAGGTTTTTGGGTAGGGCCTTCTGCATCCTGCCGATGCCTTTTTCAACCTAGAAATGAAACAACACATGCTTTCAAGATAATATTAGTGTGGGAGGTAATATAAAAGTGGATCTTTATTGGAGGCCTCCAGGGCAGTTACGGAAGAATGTCCACAAAAGCTCACTCCCTAAGGGAGTGCATACAGTTTTATAAGTTTAGTAAATCAGCATAATTGACAAAAAAGCACCAATTAGGAGCACAAGTGGTGATGCAGTTACCCCCCAGGTCAAGCCCCTTCTCTGGAGCCCCCCCAGTTGGTACTAGCTGTACTTTGTTTATGAAAATGTGTCTCGATGAGCTGTTTTCAACCTTGGTAGCCAGGGAGAACCAAGATAGGATAGCTGCCCTTGGAATGTATTTTGTCTTTCTGCCTAGGGAAAGGGCATGGAAAACTACTAGGAAAACTGGCCACTGAAACAACAGGCTAGAAATATATGTGTAAAGAATACAGAGAATATATAAAAGAAAAAAAAGGTAAAAACCAAAACGGCATCACTGCCAGTGGACCTCATCCGCAGCACTTGGATGAAAAAAAGGTCTGACTTTTGGAGTGATTTCATGTAGTTCTTTATGGCAGTCAGCTACAGTGATGGTGCAGAATCACTGAAATTCACATGCCATTTAATGTGTTCACATCACTTGAAAAGAAGGTGTAACTATTATGTATGTCACCTTCCTGGTGCAAGCTGCTCATGTACAACAGGCACAAAATACAGAAGGTTTTGGAATGAAAACTGTAGCTTCAGAGTTGGGTTTAGTAGTAAAAGCTGTAGTGAAAAAGAACCTCCTGTAAAAACTTAAGTTTATTTGCTTTCCCTCTTTCCTCCCTGTCCCCAACCCTTCCCCAAACCCTTCACTGCCACAGCTGGGACACAAGATCTAACACCACATCCAAGCCGAGTCACTCAGTAGATGCTCACACAGCCGAGGTCAACTGTCTGTCCTTCAATCCTTACAGCGAGTTCATTCTGGCAACTGGCTCTGCTGACAAGGTTTTTACTTGTGTGTACTTTATATTCCTAAGCAGTGCAGATGAAAGCCATTATAGTAAAACCAATTTCTTGTTACTTGTGTCTCCCAGACAGTGGCTCTGTGGGATCTTCGAAACTTAAAGCTGAAACTCCATTCTTTTGAGTCTCATAAGGATGAGATTTTTCAGGTGGGTAAACTACTCACAACCTGTAGAAAAAACCCAAGAAGAGTACTGACTTGGACAAGAACATGTAGATTTGTGTTCTTGCAACCCACTTAAATCTGTTGAACCAAAATTCACTATGTTGAGTTTGACAGTTACAGACAGTACCATGTAGTTTATTTCTGCCTTTCTCCACTTGACTGTGAAGCAAGTAGTCAACAACTTACTGCTAAAGACACTGGGTGTGAAGTACCTTTAGTACAGGTAGAGGGTGTCTCTAAAATAATGTGCTGTAGAGAGGATTTGGATTCAAACTTAATTTTGTGAACTCTGCCTATTAAATTATGTGCAAGTAACAGTGATTTTTAGACAAATTTCATGAAATATGCTAAATCTGTAACAGTGAAATAATGTTGCCTGTTCAGTATGAGAAATCTTAAGACTTTAAAGCAATTTGTTTGAGCTACTTGGTATCTTCTGTGCTGGAAGAAACTGATTTACAGAGTACAGTTGAAAATTTGTGGCCAGGGTGCTGGTTATTCAGGATATGCTTTAGAAATCAGTAAGTGCTACACTGAAGTTGTTTTCTTTCAATAGGTTCACTGGTCTCCTCATAATGAAACCATTCTTGCTTCAAGTGGTACCGATCGTCGGCTTAACATATGGGATCTAAGGTGAGGAGCAATTCCTTTCTGTTAGTACATATGAACAGATGGTAAAAAAAAAGGCTGCAGGCCTGCATTGTTTGGGAGATTTGATTTGTGCTGTTCTCTAGCCTTCCTTGCTTACCTCAGGACTGGTCTTTTAGGTATAAATGGAAACAGCACAGTACGTCTAAGGTTACTTCTCCATCAGGATTTCTTGCTAATAGCTTTGTTTTCTGTTGTCCACTTGTTGCCTAGATTCAAAAGACAAAACTTGCAACAGTGTTAAAGTGGTAGGATAAAAAGCAGTTCTTCAGTGAAAGCTTTCAGGTGCCCAAATATGGCTGTATGTGCATGCATGATAAAGGATTTCTACAGTTTAAAAAGGTTAGTTAATTAATTAGTGTATCTAGCAGGTACATCCAATAGATCAGTTGGCTCACTAACCTACCCTTGGGTCTGCCCCTTTGGAGTTGGTTGAGGGGTTTCTTAGCCCAATTTCTTGTTATGTCTCTCAAGTTCTGGTAGAAAACAAGATGTCCTTGTCAGAAATTCTGTTCTTAAGAATAAGACTAAACAGAATTTTGGGAATGTGTTAGAAAGGGTTAGCTTATTATTCTAAAATATGAGAGAGGGCAGGAAAAGTACTAGAAATCATACAACTATATACTAAAATCTACAAAGCTACAAATACTAAAAAGGCTAAAACCTTTAAGCATCCCATCAATAGTGATTTTTGCCTCCATGTGCTTCACAAGTTAAGATTCCATTTCAGTAATGACAGTGCCAGACAGTTGATGTTTTATACCTGATGCTTATAGTTATTCCACAGTGAGAAAAAGCAATTGCAAATATGGGAACCAAAGGCCGGGAATTGTTTAGTTAAGCTGATAGAGAATACAATTGTCATTTTAATTAAAATTATAAACTACTTTCTTGCAGTAAAATTGGAGAAGAGCAGTCTGCAGAGGATGCAGAAGATGGGCCTCCTGAGCTGCTGGTACCCTTTTGTTCAGGTTTCTGTGTGCTGACATCCTGTGTGGCAGTGAGATGTCTTGTCACTGTGCTGCTAAAACTGCAGTTGTTCATAAATCTTTTCACCTCCCTGGTTTCCAGTCCATTGCTCTAATTTGCTGTAAGCTTCTTCTGTTCAGTTCTGAAGGTTTTCCCATTTCTTGTGTGACTCTGTAAGTGCTCTTAGAGGTGATCAGAATGAAATATGGCTGGATTGCCCAGCCCAGCCCTGTGTGAAGAGAGACCGTTTTGAGGATGTCGATTGTTGCTGTAATAATAGGAACTGTTATCTCAAATGCTGTCTCAGCAGCTGCATCTGTGTCCTTAAGCAGTGGATGGGAAGCAGTTGAACACACACCTTCCTTACGTCGTTGTGAATCTCTAGTAGCAAGTTTTTTTTTGCGTAGTTGTTAGCATGATGAATTTAACTTAAGAATCCCGGGTTTTAACAGATTTCTTTAGAGTTGAAATGGCTTACTGAAGCTTGTGGGGGTTTTTTTAACAGTTTATTCATGGAGGACACACTGCCAAAATTTCAGACTTCAGCTGGAATCCTAATGAGCCTTGGGTAATCTGTTCTGTATCAGAGGACAACATAGTGCAGATATGGCAAATGGTGAGTGTCACAACAGCTCTTGAGTTGCTCTGAAGCTTGTTGTATAAATGAAACTGAAAAGGCTTGTTCTTCTTAGGGCAGCTTGTGCCTTCAAGGACTGAAAGTTGTCTGTGCCATATACTTCTTGATGTAATCAAACAGTGTAAGACTTTAAAAAGAAAACCAAGACTAAAACAACTTGAATAAAAGCAACTGCTAGTTAATTCTTGATTCCAAGTCCTGGGTACTAATTAATATTAAAATTTATTCTTAATAAAGCAGTTGCAAACTTATAACCAATATTAGCCAAGACTTAATCTTGCCTCGCCTCCCCCATATGTTGACTGTAAAGCAGGATGCCTTTTAAATCCCCAGTTAGTTCATATTACTTCTCATTACAGGAAATGGATTGGCTATCTTAGAAATGTGGAATAATTTGGGAATAAATTGAGTTTAAAAATTCTAATGGACTTAAATGTGTGTCACAGGTCAGGCTTCTTTTTTTCAGTACCTGTTCTTGTTTTGTGGGTTCAGACTGAGGTTGAAATAATTCCAAATAAAATGTTAATAATAGAGCTGGTGGTTAAATGGCTACTGTTTTTGCTGTTGAACTGGAACAATGCAAGAAGGCAACAGCCAAAACGTAGCCACTGTGTGCATGTTCCTAAATTTGGCTGCCCTTTAAGAAAGGGCAGGGAGAAAGTCCCTTCAAGGAGGGGATGATGACTGTGCCACCTTGGTATTATCAAGGCTTTTTTCTATATGAAGTGTAGAAAATCGTTTAAAAACAACTATGTGTATCACTTGTAATGTAATGTTTTGTGTCTTCAGGCAGAAAACATTTACAATGATGAAGAACCAGATATAACAGCAGCTGAACTGGAAGCTCAAGGAATGTAACTTTTCTTCTTCAAGGAACTGCTGCGAATGACACAGTAATATAATTTGACTACTGTATACATAAAATAAAGCCCTGAAAAAAGCCCCCAAAACCAAATACCAAATTTAAAAAAACCCCCACAATCACTGGGCAGAAGCATTACATCAAAACAAGAATATTCCCAGTTAGATTAATCAAAAAGCTTGTATAATGAAGTTGTCATGGGATGCCCTTGGTTATGTGGGCACTTTGAGCTGTTGTATACTGTACAGCAATTAGCGAGAGAGAAAATAAGAATGACTTAATGTCTATGTCTATATTTTTAAATAAACTTAGTGTGTTCGTGTAAATAAAATGGTCAAATCCTCACTCTTCACACATGGAAACTGTATAAAAAAAACCCCTTTTTATTAATATGTAAAAAGAGCTTTTCACTTTCACACACCACTTTTGGATTGGCTTTGCATAAATAAAATCTATTAAAAAAAGGTTTAGTGTGTTTAATATCCACTGGCATAAGTTGAATGCTTTCTTGCCTGAATATAATTTAATTGCTGCCTGATGATAAAAGTATGGATTTTTTAGTTTATAACTTAACCCACAAGTAAAGATCTGGGAAGATCAGAATTGTCTTCATGCAAAAGAAATTGGAATAGAGAATTTGACTCCTTCACAAACAGAATGGATATAGGAGGAGGTTTAGGGAATCCATGGGGAGAGCCAGTAGCTCTTCTGTAAAGTTCAAGTATAAATCTTGAGCAGACTCAAGTACCTTCTTTGTGTTTGCGTGATTAGTGGCTGGATTTTGTTTGTTTTGGTGGGTTTTATGTGTGTGTGTTGTGGGAGTTTTTTTGGGTGGTGGTAAAAGGACTGTCCTTTATAATTTTCCTAAGTGCCAAGGCAATTAGGCAGTTGTCTAAAATACATTAGTGTCTGAACAAATACAAGACAAACACAGTTTGTTCCTAAAGCTTGGACTGACTGAAAAGCTCAAGAATTTTGCCTGTATAGAAGCAAAATTTCTCCATACTTATCATGGATCTGCCAACAGGTAATGGATGATATTGGGAGCTGTCAGACAAATCTAAGTGTCCAACTGGAGTTTATAGCTCTTAGCTACTTAGGACCTTAATTAAATGAACTGCTGCCAGTCCTGATCTTTCTGCTCCAGCTGAAAAGAAAAAAAGAGATGACTGTGGTGACTGATACTGAAAATGTGATGCCTTGTTCTCCTCTCCACTGGGACTGTAACAAGTTTGTAGACTACTGGGCTCAAGCTGCGTATCTGAAGCTGCCTGTGCTGGCTCTTGCTGGGATGCAGCGCGTGTCCATCTGAGCAGTGATGTGCTAGGGGCTGTGCTTTGGATTTATGGCTGGAATGGTGCTGATAAGGCACCTGAGCTTTGGCTCTTGCTGGGCGGTGCTTGCACACCACGTAGGCTGGGGGAAAGGGGCATGAGCTGGGGAGGGCACACAGCTGGGACAGCTGAGCCCAACTGGACAAAGGGATATTCCTTAGTTTAGGGCATGCTCAGCAATAAAACGGGTGGAGGAAGGAGAAGAGGACCTTTTGTAGTGGCCATTGCTTGGATGGTGGCAGGGCATTGACCTGTGTCAGGGAGGGGTCAAGTGGTTTCATTCCCCCCTCACCCACCTCTGAAACTCCTCCAGCTGTGCCCAGGAGATTTTCTGCCTGTTCTCTCCCCAGCCCTGCTGGGGAAATGCAAGTGACAGCACATGATAAGCATTAAACACTGAATTCAGAAGTTGTTTCTGGTCAGGCCCTACATTCTTTTGACAATCATTCTGACACACACAGCTCTTGAAAAGCAGGAAATGAAGATGTCAATGGCCCAACTTTCTGGAAAAACAGAAATACTTCCCCGAGAGCATGGTGGTGGCTCCTCCTGGTGCAGATAGAGCAGTGCTCTGTGGCATGACCCCTCCCTGCTGCTGGTCCTCTTCAGTGCTCACTTCAAAGAGACCTCCTGGCTGCTTGGCACCAGCATGTAGAGCACAGCTCATCCCTAGAATTGGTGAATCCAGCTTTGTGTGGGAAATATGGTTGGAGTTGTTCACTACAGTCACTTTACTGCCTCACTGCCAGAGTGGGGGGGGGAAGTGGAGTGCAGGAACCCCACAGCTCTTCTCATTGCTTTTCTTATGCTACTTTTTAAAAATTCCCTGCCTGCTGTTACCAGGGGTCTCCCTGCTTTGTAGTCACTGGGTCACTTGCATGGACTTGTCTCTCTCCACATCTTTTTCAAGAATGGTTCCTATTAAAGTGATGCAGGTAGGTGCAAAAGAGCTTGAATGTTCCTCTGGGAAGGCTGAGGTGCCGTTGAAGTTCAGCAGGCAGGTGACAACTGGACAGGATGTGCTAAGCAGCATGAAAGGTCAAACCTGCCGAAGGACACCTTGGTCACAGTTTGATTAACCATGCTTTGGTCCAGCTGGTGTTCTGGGTGTACAAACACTAAAATGCCATGCACGGGAAGTGGAAATGAATGCACTCTCTAAATATGGGTTTGGTTTGCCAACCCCTCTTCCATGGGGGCACATCACCTTCCACTAGACCAGGTTGCTCCAAGCCCCATCCAACCTGTCTTTGAACACTTCTACAGATGGGGCTTTGAAATAAGCATCCACAGCTTCTCTGGGCAACCTGTTCCAGTACCTCACTGCCCTCACAGTAAAGAATTTCTTCCTAATATCTAATCTAAATCTACCTTTTTGGGTTTAAAATCATTACCCAGCATCATGCCCTGTGCTTGTGAAACGTCCCTCTTTGACACTGATTGTGAAAAGTTTGTCACTGTTCTTGATTTTCTTTACTGAAACACTAAGAGCTCAGATCTGGATCTGCAGGGGTCACTGACTGGTGGTACTTGAATGTCCCACAAAGCCCTACTTCCCTCTAGAGCACAGAGAAGCAGCCACCTGGGGCCTAGGGATCAGTCAGTGCCTGCTGTCTTACAGCTGAAAGGATGGGATAATTAATAAGGGAAAAAAACAAGTGCATAATTTCATTATCTTTAACTATACCTGCAGTTCAAAGTGCAGCAGTAAATCCAACCTCTGCACTGCTTTCTTTTCCCCAAGTCTGGATTATTTTTCTCCAAACCTGTGTTCACACAGCTTCCTTCAGTAGCAGCAACCTCATACCAATCTTTTTTAGCTCTAAGATGGACCAGCCCTGGAGCCAGAATTTAATTAGGAAAGTCTACATCTTATTGGCTAAAAGTGTTTTGTTACCGAGAATGCAGGGCTTGGACCAGTATGGTTTTTAATTTGCAAGTAGTTTTTTTTTTTTTTTTAATGCCTGAATAGCACGTTTGTGAAACATTGGAAGATCATCATATTGAAGTCTAATTAGCTGAATGCCGTAAGATTTTGATTTTAAAAGCTGTTGCTTCCCACAGGAACTAGATAACTGCTTGTGCACTGCTGTTTGGTAGTAGTAAATATAATGGAAGTTGAAGTTTAAAAAGGAAGAAAAAGAGCAGTCAACCTGAACAATGGCTCCAGCAAGATATTTATTTATTGCATTAGACGAGAGTTACTTTATGGAGTATACTTAGTTGAATGTGTTATTGGTGCAGGTTCATATGTGCTGGGGAAAGGAAGCACCATCAGGCTTTCCAGCCACTGGCCTTTCTTTTCTAGGGAACTGTGTACAGCTTTGAGACTTACCTTTTTTGTATTGGCTGTTCCCAGAAGACCAGGTATAACAAAAACTATAGAAGGTAATCTAAGGTAAAAAATTGCCAGTTTAGAGTGACTTACTTGTTCTCAATACCTATGTATTTGATGCAATTTCCCAATATTTTTTCTCTCCAAGATTTTCAGCCTACACCACGGAAATTTCTTTCCTCTTTGTACTGAAATACAGCATGAATGACAGTGAAACTATGAACTGTATTTTAAACCAGCTGTTTCATTTCAACAGACATGTTTTTCTGGAAGTTGAATGATAAAAATCTTCAGCCAGGCTCTCATCAGACCACACCAGTACTTCTGGAGAGCAGCAGCACTGTGGCAGAGGGGTCTTTTATTGCTAATAAAGCCAAAGGCCATTACTAGTTTGCATCACCAACTCCTCTAAAGATAAACTTGACAGAAGGATTTGTGAACTGCAAGGGGTTAAGAGTAACTGATACTGAAATATTTTGGAAGACTGATACCTATACAATAACAAAACTGAGAGTGCGTGTAACATTCCTGCATTTTGCTTCAGTGTGGCAAAAAGCAAGTTCAGGGGTTTCCTTTACTGTGTATGAAGAACTGTACTTGCTTTTATTGTAAAATGCAAGACCCTCAAGAACATTAACTGTGTGCTAACAGGTAATTTTTGCTACAAAGCCACACAGTTTATGCCATTATCAATACTATACTTTATTGTCTTCCATGTGTATGCGATGATTCTTCACTTCAGCACTGAAACAAACAGCTGAAGAAAGCTATGTAAACTCTCTACAGGGAGCAAGTATTCAAGTCAACACCCAGTCTGACCTGTTGCTTTCCTGCCAGTGAGATGTTTGGTGGGACAGATTCTTCATAATTCTTTCAACATCAACTTCTGTCCTGTGAATTTCAAACCCAAAGCTTCCCCCTGTTCAAGCAGAATCAAATATGGATTAATAGGTTTTGAGAATTCAACTATTCTTCCCCTTTAAAAGGCAATGGATCTCTCTTTTAAAACATCAACAGTGCATAAAATCCATATTCTGGAGAAAAGGGTTAGAAGTCAGTAACCACCCAGCAGGAAACAGCAGATGCACAAAGCCAGCAAAAGCTTTGATGAGCAGGATTTACAAAACAGGCAGCATGACCAAGATCAAATGGTTTTATATGAATACAGGCATAAAGCGTAGAAACCAACCAAACTCCAACAAATTACATGGATTAAATACCAGTATCATATCTTGGACTTGTCAGAACTGAGGTAGTTATTTTGACCCTTAACACCAGGATATAAGTTTGGTGGAAGTGGTAATGAACTCCATCAATATGGAGTGTCTGTCACATGGCTGTACTGAGATTAAGTTCAAAAATGAGTGGCTTAAATTAATTTCCTCAGCTTGAAATACCATGAGATGTGACAGGGTATTTAAATTTGTAAAGGTTCTAAGAGCTTACTTTCTTGAAGTAGAGCTGTAGGAGCAGTGTTCTTGGCATAGTCTGGAATTACACGATTACTGTTTCAAGCGTCCCAGTCCATGAGACAGGCACAGCCCAGATCCCTGTTTGAACAAGAAATCCAAAACAATGTGCAACCCCAAAGCCAAGAGATAACAAACAGTTTTAAAGGAAATTAAAATAAAGTCTTCATGGGCACCACAGTATTCTTAAATTACTTAAAAGTTCAGGCTGAATGGGTGCCAGAGTCAGCAAGATCTGTAAAAGCTAGCACAGTTCGATGAGGCTGAGTTGGGCTGTTAGAAGGAAATACAACCTTCCTTCAAGAAGAAATGTCTAAACAAGAAGGCAGAATTATCAAAATTTAAACGTAAAACTTAAAAAAAAAAACCCAACCAAACCAAACCAGAAAGGAACAAAAAATATCTGTGAGGAGTAACTTTCTAAAGGCCTAAAACCAAGTATCTCTGATTACATCAAACACATATGCCTGGAGGGCTCAGAATGCAGCTGGTGAAAGAGGTTCTCCCTTCAGACCTGCTCTTCACAAGAGAAGTACAGCTCAAATGTGTGTGTACACGTTTGCACGTGCATTAGCAAGAGAGACTTAGCATTGATAACAAAAAAAAAAAAGCCAAAATCCCCAGCTATTAACTGCGACCAAATTTCCCCCCAGCAAAAGCTCGCAAATCTGACCAGTTTTCCTAAGGAACTTGGGAAGACTGGGAAGATCCAAGGAAATTGTAACAGATTTGACTTCTGTATCAGCATGCACTGGAAGGAAGGAGAGAAAGAGGTGTTTACACAGGAGCAGAGGCAGCATCCTTGAGGAGACAAGTCTCAGATATAAAGGAACACTTTGAAGTACAAGGAGAGCAACTAAGACCAGACAGTGTAGTTGGATTCCAAAATACTTGGCACAGCCCTAAAAAAGGCTCAGGGCTAGGACCTCTGTTGCTCACCTTTCATACAATGAGTATCTTCAAACAAGTTAACAAACTTTTTTAAATTAAGAAATTAATACTATCTTCAAAGAGTCACAGAGCGTATTAGAGTATGTTGTAGAGCAGTTCCAAATGCTACCTACAAAAAATATACACAAAGGAAAACTGAACTCAAAACCAGTTCCAAAACAAAACCCACTTTAGGGAAATTGCCAAATGTTAGAGAATATGCCAAAAAAGGCAAGTAGAACACTTTTCAGTATTAGGAAACTGTGAGGGAGTGTACGTTAGGAACAAATGACCCTACACAGTATGACAGAATGTGGAGCACTGGATGAACTTATTGGAAACCTTATTTTTTAGCGTAAGTCCCCGTATTTTTTACAGTGTACCCAACTGAACTATGATAGATAAATTTATGGAGAGAAAGCACAAGCAGAATTCAAAGCAGGCAGGGGGAGGTGCAGCAAGGGCTCCTGCCCTCCACAGTCCAAGTGACCCTCACCTTAAGACACTCCAGGAAGAGGTGAGCAGAGTGCAGCACCCATTCACCCCTTGCCCCAGGCTGCTCCCACAGACACCACCAGGAACGTGCAAGTCACTGCCACAACCCCACAACAGCCCCCTCCCAGGGCAGCTCACTCCAACAATACGCTTGAAATCAAATTTCACATCTTTTAATTTTCACTCTTGACTTTTCAAATAAATACAGTTTCAGCAGATTCAGTTAGAAGACATGAGTATGATGTTAAAGAAAAACTCAGAGTCCAATATATTAAGCATACTTATTTACTTAATCTATACAGAATTGAGTAGATAAAATTTCAGATTCACATTAGTGAAAAATCTCTACAAAATGTTTTTGAAAAGCAAAACAAAGACTGCCTGTTCATTTATCACTTTTCCTCATGAAAGCAGACATGGGTTGTAAAAATAAAGCAGTGTGTTTAGCACAAACTAGATTTCTGCATCACTTTTTTCACAGTTATTTCCATCTACAGTCCAAAGAGGTAGATTTTCTGCAACACCTGAGAATTGAACTGTAACATAACCAGGTGTAATGAAAGGAAGGACAAAACAATATAGAGATACAGCCCTAACTTACGTGTGTATGTACACACGTATTTGGGTCTTGAATCACATACAATTTAGCTTTTTGCAGCTTAATCATGGTGAAACTGTCGATCAGGCCCCAGTTTTCACAATCAGACACACTCATCTCAGGCTACATCAGTTTACATCCCAAGTTAAATGGTTTGTAGTAGTGGGAGAAAGGCAGTAATACAAGTTTACTTAAAAACCCTACTGGAGCCCCTTTGGCTGCAGCCTGGCAGTGCAATAGCCTGCAGTATGGCAGGTCAGTGACAGTGCTGAACTTATCCCTTACATCAATTTGTATTTTTTTTTTTTTAACAACACTTTTTAAGCAATGCATGAAACTCTGTTGACTGGTTTCAGGAAGCAAGTACAGCTTGCCTTGGCCAGATAAGTTGCTATGATAAGGGTATGCTGAGGGTAGAAAAGAGAGAAGACATCCCCTTTTTAAAAGCCTTCCATTTGGGGCATTCTGTTTCATTTACATATTTAGCCAGTGACAAAGATACTTGTATTGCTGCTCTATACATCTGTCATGTCTCTAAAAGCCCTTTAATTTATTCTTGCAGCAGGGTCCAAAAACTCACTCTTGCCTCCATGTAGAACAAGGACTACAGAAAGAATTGTTCAGAATACAAATGTTCAAATAATAAATTGTAAAAATAGAAAACTGCATGTCCTACGATGCCAAGGGTATGATGCACCAGATACAAAGTTTTTCACTTTTCCTCAGGAAAATTACATCATACTTAGTGTTAGCTGAAAACCAGTTCTCACAACACCTGTTTTTTCAAGCTTGATTCTATAAAGCAAGTAATTTGAACAGCAAGTCTGTAATACTTCTTTCCAGTCAATTTTATGCTGTATGGTTCGCATGATCAGCATTTCAAAGCTCTGAATGTAACCTGACTGACTGCTCATTGATACCTTCTTTTTATTCCTGCTTTGTGCTTGGACCACAAACACCAAACCCACATAAATCTAGGAGAAAGATGGCCAGGTTCCTATTTGCTCCATTCCAGAAATATAAGTTTTGCACAGTTCCTCTTAGTGGTATGACCTAAACCACATGTATTAGGCCTTACACAACCTTCCTCTCCAAGACAGCTAAGTTATTTCAATGTACATTACTACAGGAAAAGGACTGGGAGCTCAGTGCAGCCTGAACATTCAAGTAATTTAGCCACTGAACTGCCAAGGGCAATGGGGGTGGGAAGCTCGTTGAGATGTGCTTGATTCAGAAATCCCCTCCCCACTAAGTGCAAAAAACTTTAAGTACCAGAAAAGGCTACACATGTTCATATTTCTTAAAATGACAGCAACCAAAACCAGAAAGTGAATGCATGGGAACTAAAAGTTAGGGGTAGCTTGTAGTTAGATCACATTGCCTTACCAAAAATTAAATGTTGGTCCTGGTTCCTTGCAAGAAAAGAAGTCACACTGTGGATATCAAATTTTCTAGGAAAATACAATACGGTTTAAGGATAACAAGGGGGCTTTGCTTGTGGTATGTTAGTGTAAGAATGTGAAGTACCATCTTTACCAGATAACCTGACTGGGAAGGCACTCTGCCAACTGGTGCAGCTCTGAGGATGAATGTGCAGGAAATTCCATGCTGTACTTCAGGAGACGTATCTGAATCACGTTCAATTATAACCAGTATAATCTTAACTAACTCTTAAATATATCGCATACCTGGCTATTAGAGGAAGTCTATGTGCCAGACTCCTGTCTTCCACACCTCCAGCAGGAAGTGTCTTATTTGCCAGCTCTTCAGATAATCCAGAGGTTTGCTCACACATGAATGGATTTCTCTAGTCAGGATAACCATGTGGTGGACACACTGTAGCTAAGAGGGAAGAATGTGACCAACACCTGTGCAATAGGCTCCACAGCTGCAAAATCCCACTCTGTAGCATCACTGTACATTTTCCCACATATTTATATTTAATATGTTCACAGGTAGGGCAAATAGCCCAAACTAACCTTTACAACACAACCCTGAGACATCTGCAAAAAGCTGTACACCCTGTTTCACCAGCTGCAAATTAATGTATTTCAAAGCTGTTTTTTCATACCACAAAGTACATAAAACCCTTCAAATGTATCTTTTACTATATTCTGGACCTTTCTTTTCGTTCATATATATGAAAACATATAAAGGGGGAAAGCTGACTTTTTTACTGGCCATTAGACATCCTTATGTAGAAAAATTTACTGGAAAAATTGATAATCTTTAGTATACTGAGTGACAAATCAATGAACAAAACCAGAGTGCTGTTCTTTAAAACAAAAGAGTGACCTGCTGTCACCATTCTCCCCAAACGATATTAGATCTGTACACAGTCTTCCATGACAGTGATTTGTGTTGTGGGGAGGAAATGCACATGCATTCTTTTATGGAAAAATATTTTCTTTTAAAAAATGAGGCAGATGTGCAACACAGTTGTGGAAAATTTATAGTTTAAGCTATTTAAAGCTGCTATGCAGCTTCCTGTACCACATAAGTCCAGTAGTTCTAAGAAAATACAGATATGGTAGAAAAAGTAAGAAAATTTTCACCACAAAACCAAATAGTTACCACCAACAGAGAAAGTTATACACAAAATATATCTCTCAATACAGTGTTTACACTTCATTTTAGTCTACAGATTCAGTGCCAGGAACAGGACTTGTTGGGACAGTCTTTTCTGAGCTATTTCCCGCACGTGATTCCGTATCGGGTTGGATTCCTGGTTCCGTGTCAATGGGAGTTCCCAGCTCCTCGTGGGAATTGAGTGTGCAGGACTGCAACACCTGCACAGCCAGATCCACATCTGCTTCTCTAAGAGAAACCTGCTCCTTGAGCACTTCCACCTTCTCATTCAGCTCGTTCCTTTCCGTCTGAAGAGCCCTGCACAGCTTCTCCAAACGCTCCAGTTTTATTTGAAAGCCTTTGTATTCTTTATCTCTCACTGTTTTCTGAAGGACAAAGGAAATAAAAACTCTGTGATACAACCATATTCCGCCCCCCAAATTAATGAAAACAATCACCCACTATTTAACCCTGAATATTAAATCATAATTAATCCAGTAGGCCAAACTCCAGCTGAACCAGAGCCAATTTCCTCAGAATATATCATTTCCACTTCACCTAGCTGTGATCTGGAGTGGCAACGGATGCATTTCAAAACAAGCAACGAGAACTACATAACCACTTAATGCTAACTGTAAAGTAAGGGCTGGGCATCAACCAGGACCCAAATACAAAATCCTGTAACACTGTCAACTACAATCCAAATAACGCTAACTATAGGGAGGAGAAGGGCATAGATGTAAGAAATCCACAATCCATCAGCAGAATCCAGGCCACAATGTACCATACTCGTGGCTCTCCTAACTAGCTCCTTATAAGAAGGGAGGGAAAGATAAGCAGCACTATAGCAGAACCTACTCCACCAAGCACAGTTTGCCAAGGCCAGACCTCATGTACCTGAATGAGGCCTTGGACAGTGCAGGCACAGCTGCACTGCGCAGCTCCTGCCAGACTAAAGTAAGTAATGGCATTTTGTGACCTCAAAAGCAGCAGCAATGCAAAAAAGCAATCGATCCCTCACATAGGGGTTACTTCCTTCATGTCAGTCTTGTGCATTTCAAACAGATTTCTATCGCAGCACTGGTTGAACTTTGCTCAGCATATTGAAATACAGTCAATTCCTTCAGCTTGTATGATTTCATACACATTATCCCACCAATTAAACAGTAAGCAAAGACAAGGCTCAATTTTTTTTGTGCCATCAGCTTAGATTTACATAGCAGCCTTCCATTTTCCATGCCTGAGGAGGACAATACCTTACATAACAGGAAACATAATGCAGACAATCCAAGAAGAGGCTACAGTGCATTACTTCCAGCTCTCTAAAACTGAAAAACTGTATGAAGTTGTCTAGGACTCAGACTCTAGCTGAACCATACTGCTGCTTAAAAGATGATTACCTCTTCAGCCATTTGCAGAAGAGCCTTATTGTTGTTTTCCCATTTTGTACGCCACACAATGGTTTCCTTTTCCAGTTTCTTAATCTTCTTTGTCATCTACAAAAGATAAATAAAACATTTAATTTTGTGGCTTGTGTTGCAATGTAGGTGGTTTTACATGAGTAATTCAACTTCCTAGCATTACTTTCCAAGTCCAGTTTGAACAAGTTATTTTGGAAAAGTGCTTCTGCACAAAATCAACCCCACAAATACAGATTCTGCATTCAAAGAAAACAATATTGAGTCTTACAAGAAACAGACTATCAACTTGCAAGTACAAGTAATAAAAAGCACCAGGAAAAGAAGTTTTAAAACATAAGCACAGCCAAAGAGAAACAGAAGCAATATTTGGTAAAACACTGAAATTACAATTCAGGTATTATTTAAGTATGTCAAAAACCAGAAAAAAAAAGACGTTTCTCTTCCATAATTCTTATACCCTATCTTATGATCCAAATTATATTGTTCAAATACTCTTTATATTTTCAGAAGGCAAATGCTTATAAAATCTAAAATGCAATCCATTATTTTAGCATTTCTATATCACTTTTTATGAAACTAGGTAATCCAATAAATACCTTTTCCATTTCTTGCCTGAAAGTTGTAAAGAGCTCATTACTTTTTGCCATGGTGGTCTGGAATTCTTCGAACTTATCCATGTAAAGAGAAAGCTATTGGAAAAGAGGCAGGAACATTTATCTGAACAGTGTACACAAATACGAAAATATGCAGGTACGTGGCAAAATGAAACTAGAAATAGTAAAACATAAACTTCCTCATTTTTTAAAAACTATACTACAATTTCCATTTGAGGAACATGAAGACCTTGTCTGAAAACGTGCTATTCAAATTATATGTGAAGTAGAGTTCTGTGTTTACAGAACAGCAATATATTCTGAAGTAAAAAGAATATTATGTTTCATAAAGTGTTGGAAGACGACACAGTTCACCACTACTGCATTTTTACTTCCCCACTGGAAAAAAATATTCTGTGGACACACATGTACAGGAAATTCAGCACCTGGTTAGTGAAATTAAAACACAGGAATTACCTACCTTTCCACCCTAACCAGCCAAAGCTAATAACCAAGGCTGGGACAAAATAAACAGGATTGATTTCAGAAATCAAAATACACATTCACAACCAATGTAATCTGCCCAGTGAACAAAACTCATGGAAAGTGAATATTGAAAAGAAATTCACGTAACAGTGGAAAGCATTACACTTTAAAAACTCAAGAGCATTAACATTCAATGACAGAAAATTTTCTTGCCTGCACCACAAGGTAAATCACCAATAAAGAACTGCAAAGTATGTTTAATAACATAGTTTTAAAAAAAAATGATTCTTAGAACATCAAATCACACACTGACTAAGAATGTATGACCATTTAACAGTAGCTTCTTACTCCCAGTGAAGAGTAGTAGGTTCTCTCAGTTCTTACAGTGGGGGTTGCAGGACAATACAACTCAGGACATAGAATTATTGTGGTTTGCTCTATTAGTAAAAGGAATTTCATAACAGGAATTAGCTGATCTTGTCAGCAGTACATCATGACTTTTTGCCATTACTGTCACTGAACTGTCTAGTTCATCTTATTCTACAAAAAAATCTGTCGGCCCCAAGAAACCACTAACTATACCCATTGTAACTATTAAAAACAACAAAAAAGGCAGTGAGATTTTAAATAAAGGGTAACCAAGTTGGAAAAAAATCACAGAAGACTAAGCGTGATAAAAAACCTATTTGGAAGTATCTGGATATTCCTGTGTTCAAGTCCAACAGAGATGTGTATGATTACATCTAACTACACACGTACACACATGCTTCAAACCTAACTCCTGGAAAACTCAGAAAAGAACTGGGTACAGTGAGTATGAAAAAAGGGTATGGAACAGCTTTCAAAGACACTGTCATGGTTTAAGCCCAGCTGGCAACTGAGCACCACACAGCTGCTCACTCACACCCCCACTCCCCACCACAGTGGGATGGGGAGGAGAACCAAAACTGTAGGTTGAGGTAAGAACAGTTTAATAACTGAAACAAAGTAATGCACAGTAATAATAGATGATGATGATAATGATAATAGAAAAGAAAAAAGAAGTAATGGACAACACAGTTGCTCACCACCTACTGCCCAATGCCAGACCCCATTCCCAGGCCCACATCAGCCCCCTTTCCAGGTAACTCCCGCAGTTTATACACTGGGCATGATGTTCTCTAGTCTGGAATATCCATTTGGCCTTCTGGCCAGGGTCATCTGTCCCAGCTATGCTCCCTCCCAGTTCTTTGGGTTTTCTTGTGTACCTCCTCACTAGCAGAGCATAGACATAAAACAGCCCTTGACTTAAGGTAATCGCAATTTAGCAACAGCCAAAACATCTGTGTGCTATCAATGTTATTCTTCGAGTGAATCCAAAACATAGCTACAGAAATTTACTCTTTTGCAGCTGAAACCAGGGCAGAGACTTCATGCAAAACCTCAAATGAAGCAGTAACAAACACACAGTGAGCAGAATAGCTACTGCTTCCCACTGCTCTGGTGTTGGCTGAAACTACCATTTCCCTGTGCCTCGTGCTGAGCTCACGCGCAGTCAATGACTGAAGGTGATCCAGAACCAAAGCACAAAAACTGGAGACCATCTCTCCTCTCTCAGAGGAGATTTTGCTGTAGCATTTACATTACAACAAGAAAATAATTTGAAGACGGCAAATTATCTCTGTGGACAGAGATAGTCAGGTTACTAAATCTGAGTAACTACAGGGATAAATGGGACATTGCTTGCTCCCAATCCTCCACAACAGGTAGTGATGGAAACAGTAAGAAACAGAAACAACTCTTTACAGTCACAAGAGAACAGTATTTTCAGAGAAGCCACGCTTTCCTAAGCTTTTATTCTTAAGCGTTCCTGCATTCTAGTCTTTGTAGTATTAACACTATTAATTTAAAAGGGCACTAACTCCAGAAATTCAGTGTTTAGCACCTTCCAGGAACAGTACTCTCCAGATGTATTAAACAGTAAGTACAAAACATCAAATTCTTTACAGTTTATATTTCATACTTCGCTATGGAAGAGTTACCTACTGGAAATTAAATTTAAGACTTAATTAAAAAAATACAAAGTACTCTTCACAAGCATCTGATTAATATTAAGTTTTCTCAGATGTTGCATTATGTTCACAGTTACAAATCCCTTGGTATTTTCTTTTTGGAACTGTTACTGAAGATCTCTCCATTAAAAAAAGATACCTGCTGCTTCAGCTGAGCTTCCTGTTGCTTCATCTGTTCACATTTGTGTCTGGACTCTGTAGCTTCTTTCAGCAGCTAAAAAACAACGTAAAAAGCCACAAAATGAAAAAGTACTCCCCAAAATGGCTTAACTTGACCTATGATTAAAAATGAATAAGCATTAACATCACCTAAGGGCTATTCAACCACGTTTTCTCACACAGGCTTTTTTTATTACTACACTATATTTTCATATATACAATCAAAAGCATGTGATGGCATGCAGAGATTTTTATTGAGACATTTTTCTAACTGGTAACTTGAGTCAGTGTTTCTATTTCTCTAGCAAGTTTGAGCTGCTAAATTATGAATAGTTAACAAACTGTATGTAATTTATAACTGGTTTGTAACCTCTCTAATTTATTTTCCACTTTCATTTCTCCAGTTACAATATTATCTTTGCAGACTAGTTCAAACCAATTTTACTTCAACTTGGCACCATTTTGTAGGTTCACTTTTAAAGAGATTTTCATCTGCTTATGACTGAGAAATTATGTTCCAAAAAAATAGAAGAATCCAACACTGGATGGTCATTTTAAGATTACACAGAAAAATCAAAGTTGGTTGTCAAGAAGCTACAGATTCACTGGAAGAAAACGTCTCAGAAGACTGCAAGTACATTGCTGATTATCAACATACAAATAAAACATCACACACAATTTGGGGGGCAAACAGTGCACAAAAACATGTGCTTTATTTTGCATTTGTTACTTCTTATAGCATAAAAACAGAAGTTACAACTCTTGACCACAGAAGATACCTTTGGTGTTTCACAGCATGCTCCCCAGTTTAAGAGAAATTTAAATAATATTCAGCAGATTTGCTGAGAAAATGCGAACAAGTAACATTACTTGCCTGTTAGCATGGACATTAATATTCTAGGCATAATATACAAAACTTAACTCTCAGTCTCCTTGTTGAAATTCATCCTAACTTTCAAAAGATAGTCCTCTCAATTTGCTGTATTTGCTTTAAATCAGGCAAAGTCTGGCTTGGTGGGTTTTATTTCTCTTAACATACATAGAATTCACTTACAAACTCCCGTTCTCGCTGATGTTTTTCCTCTGCTTCTTTAATAAGCTGGGTAGTTTGCTGAAGTTTGGCATCCACAAGTTGCTGCTGCAGTTCCTTATGTTTGAACACTTGATCAATATGCTAAAGGAAAAAAGAAAATCATAGTAGCCAAATATAGACAGCCTGCTGGTCAATGAAGGCAAGAGTAGTGTTCGGGGAGACGCACATTGTTTAAAAGTTTCATGCAAAAGAGAAAGTGGTAAAAGACTGCTTTACATGCATTTTTTTCCCCTTTATCTCCATATGCTGTAATTACCCTTTTTTGTCTTTCACAGAAGCCAGGTGCCTGTTTCATTAAGTTGGTACGCTACCACCAGTCACTTCACACCAGACATTCCAAAAATCCTGTAATGAGCAGTCTACCTCCTTGCTTCTAAAGTTGGTTTATCTACCTCTAATCCTTATTGTGTTACTTCTAAAAGATCTAGTCTTCATAACTGAAAAAGGTCAAAATGAGCAAAGCTTGCAATAACAGTTTATTTAGCTGATGAAACCCCACAAATCACTGCATTTTGCGGTATTACTTCCATCCATAAAGCAGCACAAGGCAGCTTCCTATCTTTCTCTTCCCCACATAGTTTCATGGTAGATACAAGTATTCCATGATTGCAAAAGGTAGGGAATTAGCCTACAGAGAGCTTTCTAACTAACTGATGCAGATTAGAAACAAAACAAAAGAACAACCTCCTAGAAACAGCTGATAAATTATACTCTAAACCTACTGTGCCAACTAAGAACCAGCCAACTAATCTTAGCTGTAGAACTCCACGCAGCTCAGTTCTTTCTTGGACAAGGAGAATTGGCTGTTTTCCATCACTGTAGCTTAGAGCAGCTAGCTCACATCCTGGTGCCAATTAAAGACAGCTTAGTTAGCCCTAGAGTAGAGACACTTTCATGACACTAGGCCAAATATGTTCTTAAAGCGTGATAGCTTACTTCGATTCTGTGCCAACAAGAACAGCTATGTACACAAAGGAGCTTCCCAAAAAGATCCCAACCTTAATGAAGCAGAAGAAATAAGACAGAATAACTCTTATATCCCCTCCCATTACAATGTGGAATTATAATTCTGAAGAACTTCAACAATTAATACATATTTATGTTGGAAGTAACCTTTGGACATCATTTAATCCACTCAAACTAGGGTCAACTTCAAAGCCTGATCAGGTTACTCACACCTTGCCCAGGTGAGTTCTGAATACCTCTAAAGGCAGAGGTTCCACAATCTCTGGACAACTTATTTCTATTTGATTACTTTCATTGTGAAAGACTTTCTCCAATGCATCTTGAACTTAAGATATTCAAAACCAGTCAGGAAAGGCAGACAGCAAGCCAAACAGCTACTAAATTTTTCTCAGTAGTGAAGGAAAAAGAATAATTAAAAAAATTATATATAAAATGGCTGTAAAACATGAGGGGTTTTCCTCCCCTTTCAGTAATTATCTGATCCTTACAGCCAAGGAACTAATAAAATTCCATTAGAAGTGTAGTGTAAGCACCTCTTCTCGCAATGCATACTGTTCAATGAGTTTCTTCAGTTTTTCCCCCAGCTCAATATTTTCCTGGCGGAGCTTGGCATTATGTATATCATGCTGTTCCAGTTGAGCCTGAATTTCATTCAGTGTGATCTGGAAGTGTGCAGTTGCTTCTTTCCGTCTTTCTTCTTCTTCACGCGCTTGTTGCATGTTTTCTTCCTTTTATGAATAAATATTCATAAAATATTTAAATATAAAATATTAAAAGTGTTCAGGTCAAACCATGCACTTTTTGAGTCAGAAACAATGGTAGTAATTCACTTCTGTACAGTTTCAATTTCTAGAGTGCTAGAACTAATATAAGCCACAATCATAATATGCCATGCTGACCACCCATGTGAAGTGTGTTGAACAAAGAATCTACAAATTGCAAAACTTTTAGAAACTTTCGTCTTTACCACTACCAACATTATGCAAAGGCTGGTACTAAGATGCTACATAAATACCTTTCAAGTGTCAGCATTATCCAGATGTAAAAACCAGCATTGATACTACAATGCAATTTCCTACAGCAATCACATATTCTTATCTTGGCTCCCTTTCACTTCACCCCTATCGATTATATTCTGACAGAATTAAGCTTTTTGGTTACCCTGCCATTCCATGCTGCTATTATTTCATCTGTGCTATTTTTTCCAGCAGTCATCAGCAGTGCTCCCAGAAACAAATATGACAAGATCAAATACTGTGAGTAATATGAACTGGTTTGAGAGGGCGAAAGGGGGAAGATCAGCAAGTTAACTATCTCTGTATTCCTTACCTTGAAAGCATCACTTACACTACATGCCACTCATCTCCTACACATAGAGGTAATAGGCAAAGTGACAAGGAAAAAAGCAGCAGTCCTGATTTTAAGCAGTGATCTGTAAGATTTCCAACACCAGCAGCACCTGTAATTTATGTAAATAAACTAACCTTCAAAGTTTTGTTATGACGCTGAAGCTCCCGACAGAGAGATTCCAGTTTGCTACGTGCCAAAATGGCCTTGCTATGCTCACTCTGCAAGTGGACTTTCTCCTTCACAACTTGTGCTTGCTTCTTTTGCAGTATCTTCATTTGCTTTTGAACATTCCGGCTCTCCTCCAACTATAGTTAGAGAGTAAATTTGTTAAATAAACATAGGTGAAACCATCTTCATGCATCTAGATGAGCATACTGAAGAAATTTTTGAACATTTTGGATGAAAACAAGGAAGTAAAATTCCATTAAGATCCCAAGCTGATCTTAAAGAGAAACTACCATCATCCTACAGATAATTCTAGATGTATAAGGACAGAAAACGAAAATATAGAAATTCCAACTTAACATTTGCCTTTGAGGAACAGGCAGCATGTACCTGTCATTGACTATGAGCTATCAGCCTGCTTTCATCTACAGGGGTAAGAGCAGCCCCCTGAAAGGAAGATATGGCAGATACAATTAAAAGCCAACCGAGACTGGCTTTTCAACAAGTCACAACTTTTCCCACTCTTATCTTGAAAGTACACGCAACTGTTTATCCAACAGGTCTTGTTTTGCTATCAAAAAGAAAAAACACAGAACTGTACAGAGGTTGTTGTCAGCAGGAGCTCCTACCAAGAGAAGCAGTAATTGATACAAGTTTGTAAAATGCTGCAATATTTCAGAAAAAAAACAGACAAAACTAGCAGCTCTGACAAATCAAGTCAGTTACTATTAAAACTATATAGTCCAGACTTTGATGACTCAAGCAATCTGCTGTCTCAACCATTTGAAGCAAATTTTTTATTCTATTTCCTTTAGGCTGTTTACATGGTAGATGACACAGTTAAATTCTGTATACATATTTAAAAATCTATTCTATGAATATCCAGTGAACAGAAGTTTCTTGGATCAATATCTCACAGAGTATGTTCCATTATACATGATTTTTGGGCTCCCTGAGAAACCATATTATTTGGAGTCTGTTGCTTCGCAAAGGCAACAACATTAAGTGTTACGCTGCTCCTTATTAGATAGTGCCTCAGCCTCGGGACACCACAGGAAAAGACGGCTGGCAATGAGGAACATTACTGTGACAGAAGAATAACACAATGCTGGTTTTCTGAAAGAGCTCAAAATAATACTGAAGCACAGAAGAAAGAACAAAGTTAAGGACCTCCACGACAACAGTAAATTAAATGCGTATTTAATCTAATTTAGGGAAACAGAATATTAAGGGAGTATTCTCACATCCAAACATAAAAAGCCCTTTTCTTGCGTGGCCAGAAAACACCACTTCAAGTGGTTGTGCTGTCTGCACACCTATGAAACTTCAGGCCTGTAAAAGTGTGCCAGTGTGAGACATATCACCAAGGATGCAAACCTTCCTGCATCACCGGCTGATCTCCTGATAGATTCCAAATTACGGAAAAAAAAAATTGTGGAAGATCTTTTGCCAGGAGAGAGGCATTCCTACCTTCATTGTACAGTCCTTTTCATGAGACACCACTGAAAAACCTGACAGTGAGCTTTAAAGATGATGAATCTTTAAAAAAAGAAAAAAAGCATTGTAGGTGCACTGTCATAAACAGTTCAAACCTCTGCTGGCATTAAAGCTGACACCTATGCCAGTGGTTCTCCACCACTATGATGAAGAAAAGAATGCATCTTTAAAGGAACACAATCAGATCCAACCTAAACATTCCAAGTGGAACAAGGGCATCCCTCAAACTCATTTAGCTGAAACAGAGCTATTCTTGCACCCAGACAAGCTCCCACCCAGCTCCTCGGCCATTCTGAGCATCACAAGGAAAGCAAGTGGTTTTCTAGGATGGTGACTGTGAATGCTTACTCTGCCTACAGTCTATTGATCCTCTCCCGGGAGGGCAAAAACCTTAATGACAACACATCTCTTCTGTCTGCCAAGCTTCCTGAAGGAGATTACAATTTATTTGGTCTAGCTGTTCCCTAATTGTTTTGAGATCTTTCCTTCAACAATAAAACTCAAAGTGAAATAGGGCAGACACTTCTCTTCCTGCAGAACTGAGGGATTCATACTGGCCTAGCTCCTCATGCAGGCCCTCATCACCACTGTGAGGTGACATGGGAGCTATTTGCTTAAATAGAAAAGGCATCACACGCACAAGCAATTACCCATAAGAAACAACTAACTTACTGCATTTTTCTCTCACAATATCACCTCATTTTTAGGTGGGTTCCCCATTCTTGAGTTACAATTCAGAACTATTGTTGTTTCTCATTTAAATGAAAGTGACTTCTTAGAGAAGTTGCTGGTTTTAAAGGAAATGCACTCACATGAACCAAGAGCACGTGAGAGAGAGCAAGGAGAACAAAGCAAATATGTAACAGACCTCCATGGAGGACTCAGGATTTCCGTAACAGAACTAATCTAAGTCTGTTATTAGGAAATCAATATTGCCTCTGTGAGTAAAAAGACTACCTGCTAGATCATCTTCAAAGTTTTGGAGACAGTATAAATCCCAAAGGAAAAAAAACTATTTCAGAAGAGTTATGCCATGCTGCGCAGCCATTATGTCATTTTCAGAAATATTTGCATATGATACACTTGACAGCTACAGGGAGAAAACTTAGGCTTTTGTAATCTCTTTAGTTTGCATTCATTTTATAACTACAGACATGGTGGGAAAACATATACACACAAGATTTCCAGTCTTTCCATTCCTGTCTGTCCCTGTCTAGAGTAAAATGAGTGAAGCGTTGTCAAGAACATTCTGGAAAGTAAACTTATGAGCCCTCTCCTCTAACCCCCCAATTTTATGATCAATTATTTTAGAGAATAAATTATCATTTAGCCTACTTGAGGCGGGAATGCACTTTACGAACTGCTTCTTTTTGGTTTGTTACTGAAGAAATGCAGCGCTTTCTTTCCGTTCCTTTACATGATCAGAAAGCACAAAGCAAAATTAAACCTAGATCTTTCCAACGTCCCGCATTTCCCAAAAACCACTAAAGAGTTGACCATAACTGAACATTATCCCCCCTCAAATCTCTGTATGATAGTATGTTCTTTCTCTTTATCCTAAAATGATAAAAAACTAGCACAAAAGCATTATCAACAACTAGGAACATAATTACTCCCAAAAGAACTCTAAACTTTTCTGTTAATCCTAGTATTCTGCTTCAACACCAAGTTATCAAAACCTGTTTTTTCTCTGGATTTGGGCAGTCATGTAGAAGTGAAATGACTACATGAAAGTCTGGCTGAAGCAATACCCAGTCAGCCTGAGTGTCGTTTTTACCAACACTGTAAAATATTCAAAATCATTAACTGTCCTGCATTAGTTGTTCTTGCATTCCATAGTTAATATTAACACATTAATAACTTCTGCTATCTTTAAAAATTACTTACCAGATCAGCATACTTCTTGCACAAAGCTGCCAACTTTTCTTCTGGAGTTGAAAGTGTGTTCAAGGCTTGCATTAATAATAACACTTCTTTTCCTATGAAATGGATGAAAGACAATGATACTGAGGAAGAAAAACCATATACCAGAAAAGCAGCCTATCTTTAGAAGTAAAATATAGATCCATGAGAAATTAGCCTGATTTAAGTTGTTCCCTGGTTTGACAGCTGCATAATCCTAACAGATGACAAATGGGAAGTCATCACAAGATGTCATCAGCAAGAATAAATTCGTCTTGCCCTATGTGCCATTCGACAACTAGGACAGGAAAAAATTATGTTAATATAAAAACACAAAAATATTTTTGTTTTATAATTGCACAGATAAAAAGAAAAATCTGAAAAAATGACATCTAGATGGTTAAGTATTGGCAGATACGTTCTTAATAAGCATTTAGAATTTAATTATCAGCTGTGCTTTGGCAGCATTGAACACCGCAATCCCAGATTTAAACCAGAAAGTTAAAACAGTTGATTAGCAATTACCACGTTATTATTATTAAAGTTCCTGTAAAAATAGCATTGCCAGCTGAAGGAGTCTTACATATGCATTAAGAACTGTCTTTCCCAAGTAGAAGTGCACACACAGTTCCTCAAAATATCCTGTTACGGGTGACAAGTTTTTGGCTACAGAGTAAATTTGAGACAAAGAGCAAATCCATAGCTATTTTAGAAAAATATTAAAGCCATTTAAAAATCAAAAGGCCAAAGAGAACACACCCAAAGTTTTCTCTTTGTGTTTTTCACTCTCTGGATCTTGTTGGCCATCAGGTGGATCAGTACGGGCTTCTTCTCTCCCAGAAGTCTCCTCATGGGACTCTCGGGAACAGCACATGGACCCCGGGTGCTTTTTGTTCTTTGTGATGTACTCGGCTTCTTCCACTGTGCCCGTGTTTTCCAGGCTGTAACAGTTGGACTGCGGATACTGCAACACTGTATCGGACAGCTCAGTGCACTTGCTCTTCACCAGCTGATCCTGGTTATTCATTCCCATCTCCCGAGATCCAGCTTCTTCTTCCATGGCACCACCAACCACCTTCAGAATGGAAAGCAGGAAGTGGATGTAAACAGTCAAGCAAATCTGTTTAAAATGACAACTTCCACCTTTCTTTTGCATGGACAAATAAGGGTAAAATGCAAAAAAGAAACCCTGATAAGAAGTCTAAGGAAATCTACATAAACACATTGTTTCAAAAGTACAGAGCAAGAGCTTGAACTACTTCAACCACAACGCCAAATACAACTGTCAGCTCTTAACTGGAGAAGACTAGTTGCTATAACAAGTATGATGAACAGGACCAGGAGTACATCCACTTTTGAAATGGTAAAATTCACATCAATGAAACCATCCAAAAAAGTGAGTATTAACTGGCTTCAGCCTTGGACTCCTACTGCCTATGATTTTTAAGAATACATTCTTTCTGCTCAATTACACAGAACTTTCTCTGAAGACTTCCTAAAATGCAAAATGTTTAATCACTTAACCAGAAAGTTAAACACCACCAGTTGTTTTATAACACTGCCGTGATATGGTCAGATTTTAGAGCAGAATACTCAATGTTTTCTATATAACATTCTGTAGCTTATTGAGCATCTCCAGACTTCTCTCTCAATCATCTGAACGACATTCTCAATTTCTAGAAACATTTCAAGCTGATGAGAATTGCAAGGATGTTTGGTTGGGTGGGTTTTTGTTTTGTTCATTTGTTTCCGCTGCAGAGGCTGGGACTCAGGACAACACTTGAAGGCGGCTGGGTGTTTTTTTGCTGTCCATTTGCAATCTCACTATACAACGTGCACAGATAGTTAAAAGCATGATAAGCAGAGCTAAGTAAAATTCTTGTTGATTTTTTTTCAGTGAACTGGAGGTAAACTTCCTTAAAATCACAAGGAATTATAAAAACAGAGCTTGTTTATACACAGTTATGCTGTTTAAGCACAAATTAATTTCAGATTACCTTACATTTTTGTATTAAAAAATGTGCTAATTCTTAAAGCCAGGGGTTTGCACTGGGTTTTATATTCTGCACAGGACTGTTTTCCTCTTCAAAAGGAATTAGCCATCATCAAAGGAATGCAGCCAACACTAATAATATACTGTGAGATGTCTTTCAACGCCAAATTTGTTCAGCATGCTTGAAAAGGTTATTTAAAAATCATTAAACAAATACATCTTTTTTTGCAATATTCATGCATAACAGCTTTGTTGTCCTCTATTCTTAAAGCAAGTCCCTTTCTTTAGACCTTATCTCAAGGTAGATTCCTTCTTGAGGAGATGGAATTCACACAGTGTCTTTCTCAAACGACAATAAGCTTTTTAACTGCAAATAATCTCTACAGACATTAAGGAGCAACTTCTGATTTACCAAGGAAGATTCACATTGCACAGCTCTTTACCAGTGTGGAAATGATGCACATGCTTTATGGACAAATATAAATGCACTGCAGTTCTATTCTCCAACCATGTCAGACAACATACTGATAAATGCCTACAAAGGTCATAAAGTAATTGAACTGCAGGAACAAATAACCAATTACAACATCTTACACCTCTAAAAAGTCATCTGTAAAACACACATTTTTTTCCCCTTGGCTTGTCTTAAACTGTGGGTCTTCCAGGAAAGGCTTACCCCTCCAGGGTCAGCCAAATAAACACAAAAGAACAAGAAATGTGAAAACAACACAGCTCACTTCACCTCTGTGTATGTACCAATGGCTGAAACCATGGCACAGATATTGTCTAAAACCCAGGATTCATACAGAAGCTGAAGACACTGTGTCACATTAAGTTGACAAGACAAAGAGAGATCAGATTATTCTAACACAACATGATACCAAGAGTACCTGCAGTACCAACAAAACAGCCGAAACTTGCAGTTTTTTATTTGTATAGAACATGAACTTCTGATTCAGATACTTGTACCCAAGAAGTCTCACAAAACATAGGGAAAGTCTGCTTTAAACTCAAAGATTTGGGTTTGGCACAGCATTTCCAGACTTTCTGATATCCATAAAGATACTCTGGAGATTTTTTTTGAAAGCAGAGCACAAAATTGCCAGCAGCTCCAACAGGAGCCGAGAAGGTCCGACTGGCTGCAGTCACACATTGAACAGCAGCAGTGCCCAAGCTTCTCTGGGCTAGCAATAACATTCCTGCAACTTGTTCTAACACAGTTTACAGCCACAGCAGTTCCTCAACCCAGTTCACTGCACAGCAATAGGCAATCCTGCCAACAGAAGTGCAAGCAGGATGACTGGAAAGAAGCCAAAGCACGAGAGCCTCTAAAAAATAAAAGTCAATCTAATCACAGTCAGAGCACAAGGAACTAAACACACAATACCTTATTCTCACCACAGGTACGCACTTAACACTGGCTACTGAAGGACTGGAACGCCAACAACACCATGTTTGTGAGCAGCACTGCTTCAAACCTAGCCAACTGAAACAAATTCACTGTTTTTTATCTGAGAAAATTCTGTTGTTTCCAGTGAAAAAAAGAACAGCTACTAGCAGGGGCATACATGTGACCAGTAAGTCATGAAATGCCCATCTCTTTCTGCGCAAAGCATCACAGTAACCTAAACGTCAATTCAGAGCTGGCAATTCACATGCATATTCTAAAGCATCTGGAAGCTTCACGAAGTGAACACCACCACCTCATTAATTCAGCAGAGCTTTTTGTTGAAGTCAAATTAGGTGTCAATTCAATTTTTTACTGACAATAATAATTTCTAAACTCTGAGTATTCTCTATTCTTTGTCAAAAAAGCCACAAGGACTTTTAGAATTTCAGACTCATTCTCCAAAGTCTAACAGAAAAGGCAGAAATAACCTACCAGAATACTGAATTGAAGAAAAAGGTTTCTGTACAAGTGTCCTGTACCTCTCCAACACATTTGAAAATTATAAAGATTGTGAAAACATACAGAACTTGTCAACCTTCTTTTGGTTTTCCAGTAAACATGGAACAAATCCAAGCTTATTGACAAGCAAGTATGCTCCCTGCAAAACCAAAGCTCAGTGTAGCAGTAGACAGGCTTTGTAAAAACATCCAGTTTTCTTATCTTAAATACAATTACAAATTGTTGACCACAGGCTAGAATACTGTGCTCAAAAAAGTGGTTCTACCAGCAGCTAGAACAATCTGACAGCATAAACACACAAAAAAAACCCCAAAACAAAAACCCCTTCTTAGTTAAAACTCTCTCTGTCAAGTTGTAGCCTGTAAGTTCTAGCAAATCTGACAGCAGTGGCACGACATATTAAAATTCTAACTTATTTAACCTAAATTAGAATGTGTTTTCATTTTAAAAATGAAAAGTCTGCTATTGCCTGACAGGGGCCACAAATACAAATATCTATATGATTTCCTGATTATGACTAACAAAGAATTTTCTACATTAGCTGTAACTTTAGATATTAAAACATTAGCCAGAAGTCTTAACAGCCTTCTTATACTCAATGCTACTCTTAAAAACACTTTAACTACAGGTAGTTTCAGATTTGGTCTGTATCAAGCTTCAAGCTGAAGTGTAGGAATAACAAACAACACATTGAGAATGTTAAGTACTAACCCATATTAATCACTGAAATTGCTCGCTCCTTACTGAGGCAATGGTGAGAACAACCCCAACTCTTACCTCTTACCTTTTCAAATGTGTGCTCATCAGACTAGTGAACTTCTCCGTTTAACATTCCAGCCAGAACAGAGCACTTCCCACAGCACATTGTATAACAGTGCTGATTCAGTACTGGCTGAATAAAACCAAAACAAAACTACCCCAGCAAAGACCTTCTACTGAAATCGCTGCTACCTTTTCTAGCTGCTACCATGCTCTCTCAGCTTCCAGCCACCTTCGGCCACAGGTGGCTCATGATCTGACAACCCAGTGTCAGACTATTATATGCCTAGAAAGATTTACAGAGAGGAAAAATGTATGTTGCACAGGTAATGTCCAACTTCTTAAGATCACAAATTTATCAAAATTCTAAGATATGTGCTACCTACCTAGCTGTGAAACCAGCTATTACAAGATGCTGACATTTCTCAATAAGCATGTCATCTTCAAGCTATTTCAGAGTTACAGGACAAACCACTTGAGGATGACTGTAGGAAAATTACTGGCAACACTGCTTCTGCTCATCCCAAAGTTTTTATTCAGTCTTCTGCTCTGTTCCTTCAACTTATACCTCGCTCAAAAGAGATGCACATCAAGAAAACTCTACCTTATTTCATACCTACAAGATCAGCATACAAGACAGATACCCTGTTTGTGAAAATGGCTATGATCACAAGAGCCTAAGTCAGCTCTCCTTTAAACAGTACAGCTTCAGGAACACACACTGCACACAAGGATAAAACAGACACTTGTCCTACAGAACCTGTCCTACCACCACCATGCTAAAATGTATCACAAACCCACCTATTTTTCTGTTCTACTACCTACACAAGTCTATAGCACACAATGCTACCTAAAACACACTGTGCTTATTATCAGTACGATGTTTACCTGTATTCCACACTCCTGTGCATACACATATGCAATCTTTCCCTAAACCACCTGAAAATACTCCTCTGTACCTTTTAATAAAAGAAACCATAAGAAGTAGATGCACCAGAATCTATTTTCTTTTGCATGTTAGCTAATTATCCTAAAACACATAAGCACTAGCATTAATCTATGAAAACAACTCCTACATACCCCATGCTAGCAGCTGGACTGTGCTGTGAAAAGACTCTTCCACCCCTAGCCTTTGGAATTGCTAACACTTTCAAGAAATATTCCGGAAGCTTTGGGACAAACACATGTACATAAACCAGATTTTCACAACTGTAAGGACAACCTAACTATATAAGCAAATATATAATCAATTCTCAACATCAGACTCCAAAAGAGATAATCTGAATAACACTGTTCAGCTGACTACAATTTCAAACTTACTGCACATGCAACTGGTCATAAAAGCCTTATGCCCCTAATCATGACCCCCTACACTAAAAAAAAATATTGTGGCAAAAAAGGTAAATCGTACTTATCACAAATGTTTATGGTTCATAACAAACATTAGGCTTCCTGCACCCCAGCAATTTACTTTCTCCTACTAATACAGAAAAGCTTATTTTGAAAACATGCATGTAATATACTTTTCTTCAGTGCCAACTCAAGATCAATTTTTCAACAAACTAAATAAAGTCATCATTTTTGGTAATAATTTTATTTACAACTTCTGCATGAAACCCACCATTTTAGGATGTCACAAAATTTGGGTTTGAATTTTATAGCAGGTGCACCTTCACCCACTGGTCTAGACACAATTATTCAGATGCTTGTGACCACAAGACTAGCTTATTAAGGTTATTTCTCCATGCAATACTTTCCTATACTGTGCTCACTGACCTGAATGATCATGCAGTCTAATTATACCTTTCTCAAAACCTAATGGCCTCTGAGGTGGCTTCCCCACTGAACAAGGATGTTAGCAGTGAGATCTGAAAGTCGTTTCAAACAAACATTTCACCATGTTCTGTCATTACATTAGAAACTATGTTCTATGCACTCATTTATCTACTTTCAAAACACCAGACTGAGGCACCTGCAGTATTGCTCATCACTAGTTTCAAAGCACCGCAAGGTTAGAAGTCCCAACACAGCAGGAGGACTACTAAGAAATACCTACTTCCTAAATTTGTATTTTACCTTCATGAAAGTCAAGACAGATTCTTTGTTAGTACAATTCCACCATTAAGATTCCTGACCTTATAATTCAAGCCCTAGTCTTTGATATTGGTTCAGAAACATTCTCACACAACCCCTGCTTATGGTCCTTACTTTTTCCTGTTACTCTTAACCACACTGGGTTTTTTTTGCTCTTCCAGTGGCCTCATGACACAGATGACATGCCTTTTAAGAAAAGCTTTTTAATTTACCTCAAACACAACCACAAAGGGAAAAGAAACCCCATCTCTCCCCTCATTTAGCTTAAGACATTGAAACAGTGGTGGTGCATCTCTCACACCCCCACCCCAGGCCACACTATGATCCCAAGGCCTACTCCTTAGGCCTTGGCCTTGACAAACAGCACCCTGGAATAAGCTCATTTGGAGCTTATCAGAAACGCTGTCTGCTCCCAGGAACTAGTGATGTCTAACAAGCTCATGGCTTTTAACAAATATCCTTGAAAACCTTTTTTTTTTTTTTTACATGAATAACAACCCAAGTGGAACAATATTTTTGTTACTGAACTTTCAAGGAAAGTTACCAATCCAAACTGGAGCCAGGACGAAAAATTATTATGACTAAAGCCCTCTTGCGACCCTATAAACAGTGGTCTTAAGCGAGATCCCTTGAGCTCTCCTGGACTGCAGCAGGCTGTGGCCAGCACTTCTCTCTACAGGGACAGCTCTCAGACCCAGCAAACTCCCAAGTTTGCTGTTCTTGGAGGACCAAATGCTGGTGGGCTGATCCCACTCCTCAAGGCTCACCTCTATGCCCTCTGAGAAGACGGAAAGGCAGCTAACGTGAGTACTTCCCCGGATCTGAGGGGAATTTTTCACAGCTATATACTTGGTACATACTCTTCAAGTCTGTGTCCGTTCACACACTATAGCAAATGTACTGTGAATGCTGCTCTCTGAGATTCTTAAGTGTTTTACATTTGTAAGTAAGTGAGGCCTGTAAGTGACTTACTATTGTACTGATAGTAAATTCTATACAGAATGTTTTGTTAAATTGGTTAACTGGAGGCATCGATTAGTGCTGCTGAGTTTAAGTGCTTTCAAAACCTGTGTGCCTATCAGTCAAGCCTGAGGCTAAGTTTGGCAGGGGGGACTCACTCGGAACCTTGTGACCCAACAGGAGGCTCCCCCTTTTTCTTTTTATCCTTACCCTTTCCTGTCCTTAACCTTTTCCCATCCCCAGCCTCCACGCTGATCATTTTGGTTGATTTTAGTTTTAGATTGACTGATTTTGTTGCATTTTTTCTCTGCATGCTTTAACCACACAGTAAGTAGCACAGCGAACCTCGCCAAGGAACTCTGTCGTGCTTTTGCTTTTATATAAAATCTGCTTTTGCCAGTGATTCTTTAAACAATCTAAAAAATTCATGACAAACACCTCCTGTAATTCTAGCAAAAAATTCACTGCAGGAACCCAAAGCCTGAGCTGAAGCTTTCAGTGCATTTCATCATTTGTCCCACAGGACAAACTGCTGCACATCTAACGAGACCATTTTTAATATAAGCATCTGAGACAGGTGCTAATTAAGAAAACATTTAATATAGCATGAATCACTTCCACCAATGAGGTTTCACTTCCTCTTTACTATAAACTTAATAGTTTTGTAGTCACCCACAGTGTGATTCTGGGAAAAGCAGGGTAGACAAGTTCTGAATTCCCAACGCAAACAGGTCACAAGGAACCTAAAAATAATATCAAGGCAGGGGGAGGGAAATCTGTAAGAGAGTGCCGAACAATTTTTAATTCACACAAAAAAGTTCAAAGTAAAATTTGCTTAACACTGCCTGCCACATTTCACCTTTTAAAAATAATTCCTTTTGACTGTATTTGAAATAATATGGAATGCAGGTTTTTTTTACCATCATCATCATCTGCTTTCAAAATAGACACTAAAGTCACTCACAAGTTACTTCTTAGTAAAGAACTAAAAAAAACCACACTGCAGAAGACGGTGCTTTTCAGTGAAGAAAACCAGCACCATAGCTTCCTAGACCTCTGACAGCCAAAATAAACCACTACCACGAAGTTATTATTTCTGAGATGTTATCCTTTGTACCACAGAAAAAAGTTACCACTAAAAAGCCACCTGAAAATTTAAGGGCGCAAGATGAGATACTTTAGAAGCACAGGAGATTAGCAAGGCAGTTCTGTCACATAAAACACCGAGCTGGTGGTATTACATACAGCAGCTGAATTACAGCGTATTTTAAGTCTTTGCCGTTGGGTGACCAAGCACAGGTATTTTAAGTTTTTCCTACACGGATCTGCAACCAGAAATTACTGTAAAATCACCGGGGACAGCCCTGCTTTCAGTGTGGTTTCGGCAGAAAATGGAAAAAGAAAAAAAAAGGCCTTTTGTTTTTTTTACTATTTCGGAGGTTAAGCGAAGGCTCCCGCCACCCCCGCGGGCAGAGCCACCGTGCGCTCCCGCCCCGCACCTCGGCCGTGTCGAGAGGGTACGGGGGGGCGCGGAGCGCGGGGCACCGGAAGTGCTCCTCGGGGCCCGCCTCCCTCCCGGCAGGAGCCAATCGCCGCGCAGTCCTGCGGCTCACGTGAGAGGCCCGCGCCCTCCCTGCCGCGGGGCATGCCGGAAGTTGTAGTCCTGCCGTCGAGGATGGGGGCGCGGCATGGCTCCGGACGGAGCGCGTCAGTGGCGGACGATCCCCTCCCTGCCCGCGCTGCATCCCGCACCCTTGTCTCTGCTCCTGCCTTGGTCATGGCTT